>JAAEAF010002717.1:0-158211 GCA_011037195.1 Triatoma infestans | reverse complement strand
AATTACATCATTTTGAAATTTTATGCAAAACTTTTGTCCAGAAGTTTGTGTATAACATATGAAATTAATGCCCAAAATTTCGCACAACTCTTCAAAATCAATTTTTGTTTTGTTTTTTTGGAAAAATGTTCCAAATAAGAATAATACTTTTATATCTATCGTTAAAAACCTCAAAACTTATTCTGCCAAGTCTCACTTCCGGTTAACAGATTATCTTCAAATTTGAAGCTCTAGCAATGTTTCTTTCTAATGTATATTATATTGTACTTTAATAATATTCTATAGAGAAGCTTAACGTTATTGTTTTGCCCAAAATCCCCCCCAAAAAATGTTTCAAATAAAGGTGACATCGATTTATTTGTTTAGATGGATTTGTATACTATCGTATCTGACAGTTTCGGACAAAATCCATCAACTAGAAGTGCTATTTTCTCCAAAAGGGCTCCAAGATTTTTCTTTAAACTTGGTATTTTATTTACCCACATAGATAAGATTAGATAAGTAACGGGGGTTGCGAGCCTCATTCCACTGCGACCTACAAAGCGAGGTCTTTGTACTGTGGATCCCCTTAAATTATAGCACAACCCCGAGCTTTGTCCTCCTACTCAACCCTAGCAAAGCTGAGTGCGGCTCCGTCATGAAGCTCATCGCTTCGGGATTGCCTGTCCCCAATTGAAGAAACCTTACCCGCGCCAGGCCGGCGCACTCACAAAGGATGTGCGCCGGGGTATCTTCCTCTGCCTTGCAGAATCGGCATACCGCACTACCTGCAAGTTGTAGATGGTGCATGTGTCTGTTCAGTAGGCTCAGTAGATCTCTGGTAAATTTAGGCAAATGTCTCTTGATAAAGAGCTTTGCCTGTCATTACACACATAAATAAATACCCATCACTTTTATTTGAAATATTCTTTCGGAAGAATTGATTTTGTTTGGCGTTTCTGAGGGAACAGTAGAAAGCACATTATGCTTTCCTCTAACGTACTACTTCCAGTATAATGTATAATTTGATCACCTCTGCAATATTAATAAATAGGAACATTTTTAGGAAAATCGGTTAAAGATTTTGCGGAAAGAAATTGATTTCAGAACAATGTTGTTTCAGCTTTAGAGGCGACAGACCCGGATAAAAAGCCTATTGTATTATGGGCGAAACATCAGTTTACAACAAACCACTGACGACTGTCTCAACCCTAAGTGTTTTACACTTTTGAAAGATGCTGAATTGAACTTTGCCTGGCACACTCAGTAAGGATATCCCTCTACGTTTCTTATGGTCTCTATTTTCGCCCTTTTTAAATCTAGGCACCAAGACCGATACTTCCCACTCTTTTCGGATTTCCTTTGTTTTTCGACACTAGGCTCAGAAGGTGCTGCACATCTCATTTCTTTTAACTCCTTTGAACATATTTGACGTGTTGCCGTCAATTCTTGCCAGTTTTCCCCAGCTTTAATTAGATTACTACCCATTGTACTTCATTTTTGTTTAGGTAAACTGTAGTTCTCTGCGCGTCTTCTACGGTGTAGTCTCCACCTCGAATACCAAGAAATCTTTAAAGTACTCAAATCATCTGTCCATTATCTTCTCAGATTTGTTTATCATAACTCTTTTCCTATTTTTAATATATTTTAGGACCGATTTATTATCCTTCCTGATTGGTTTTTTGGGTTCAGTAAAATCCCAGCTTTTGGTTATCCATTCTCCTCTATTTTCTTTCTCCTCTCAGCTTCTCTCTTTGGACACTTACCAAGATCTTTTTTTTTTTTCTGGGATTTATGTTCTTCATTAATCTGTTTCTGACTTTGTGTTTATGTATTATTTCCACAATATCTTCTACTTTCTGTTCTTTTCTTTTATCTCATCTATCTACCAAGCTGTCTTCTCTTCTAGGACCCATTATACTCTTAACGCAGACCTCTTGGAATGATGACTGCTGAAAGTATTAATGATTTTGAAACCGATCCTACAGCTTTCATTATCGGTGCTATTCGCGGTCCTGCACGAAACTTACTAATTAAAAGCTGAACGCGATAGTATTGGCTACTTTGCGCTATTATGTTCGTCAAAAAATTATACGTCTTTAAAACTTAAATTACTAAATGGCCAAGTCTGAAAAAGTAGCTGAAAAATTGTCGATAGAGAATCAAAAACCAGTTAAGCTAGTTTCAATATCGACAGAGGATATATATAATTTGTTTCCTTCTAATACCAGACATGGTTTCAACACAATAATTAAGGATTCTCTACTGTTCAATAATTCTGTAAACGCTCAGAATTTTTTCATCTTAAGGATTATTGTTTTGTTTTTTTAATTGTACTGATAAAATATTAATATTGAGAATAATATTGGTGATAGCAGAATCTGGTTCATAATATGATGATCTTTTTTATATTATATTCGCTTAAATATAATTTTATATTATATCGCAATTATCGTAAGCATTTTTTTTACTTTTTTTTTTTCTTTTGTAACATATTTCTTTGTTATAATATTTATGTATATATTATTTTTTTATATTACAATTTTTTTATCAAAAATTATAATTTTTCTTCAATTCAAAGTAGAAAAACCAGTTTGTAAGATAAACCAGAGTGAGAAATATAGAGAGAGAGAGAGAGATACAAAAAAATAGCATCATCCTCACTGCTAGGTAAGACAATAACTTAATGTAGTTTTCTTTAAAAGTATTAGACAATGTTTGCCCATAGAAACAACGGGTGGCCAAACATTAGAGAATCCTAAAATAGTACTCCAACAATTCTGTACAATAAATACAACGTTATGATAATAGACTGGCAATAAGAACTCCAAGAAGACAATATTGTACCCATTCTCCAAGATTGTTGTAGTACCATTCTGCTTGCCCGGCCTTATCTCACCGGGTGGCGACCTACATCGAATTATGAGACTGAAACCTCGCTCTATTATTTCTCTTCCATCTTTTTCTTCCATGTATAAAGTGATAACAATACAAATCCTAAGTACAAAACATTGTTATGTGATCTGATGTTTTTTTTTTAAACTTACAAACAAAATGAAAGTATACTTTGTATTACATGTTGTGGCTAAATTCAAAAATAATTGCTAGATTTCTGAAGTGTCAAGTTGTAAAAGTCAAATTAGAATCTTTCTAAAGAAATGACAAACATTTCCGAATAAGTACAGAGAATAAGTATAAGGTCTTATCTATTGTCACCTATTAGGTCTATTGTGCTACTTTTATTGTCTTTATTTCAAGTTCTACTAAAAGTGTTGGAGTTTTTGGTGGTGAGATTTTAGTTTACTGTGATTGTTGCACACAACTAACTCTGCAGATCTCATGCACATTTTGGTGTGTGTGTTTGTGTATGAATGTAGAGTAAGAGTAAGTAAAGTAATTAATATCCGCTATTTTATCCCGTCATAGCTTGCATATTGGTTTTATTCCTGACCGGTTTCGGATATTCATCCATCGTCAGAACAAATTCACCAAGTTCTCTACACGATGGATGAATTATTCGAAACTGGTCAGGAACAAAACCAATATGCATGCTACAACGGATAAAATACCGGATGTTTATCCAGCATTGCGGACCAACCCACATTTTCAACAAAGTAATTAATGCCTATTTTTCAAGAAGATGGAAAATCTAAGGGTAGCACTGCTGGACTCGATTAAGGGACCCCGCGTGGAAGTGCAGCGGTCACCATTGAGATAACGTTCTTGTGTGTTCTCTGTCGAATTTCATGAGCAACTGTGAATTCCTGGAATTGAAAAAAGTTTGACTTTTAATAAAATACATTTTAAACACTTTCTCTAATTGGAAATGATAAGTCATTTTGGGGAGGCCTTCTTCGAGGCCAGTACACTAATTATTATTATTATTGAATTACTATTACTTTTTAGATGAAAGGATGGAAAAACATATTAGCTTTTCTATCGTAACAAGTGTTAGATCTGCTTCTGGAAAATAATATTTTTATCAGGGAAGGGATTAGCTCAGTGGTAGCGCGCTGGACTAGTAACGCGGAGATCACGGGTTCAAATCCAGCCGTGCTACCCTTAGATTTTCTCTTCCTAGGAGCCCCTACAGCTCACTGTCCGGTGTTGGACAGTGTTGTCTGTAACGGGAGAACACTGTCCGGAGGCCCGCAGTGCACTGAGAAGGCTCCGGGCGCAAATGACCACAGATGTTGAGACACCTTAAATATAAAAAAAAAAATATATATATTTTTATCAAAATTCCTTAAATTCTTCATTTGGAAATTTTAATTTATCGCTCTACTATATTTATATTATTTTAATACGAACATTTAAAGATTAATTCCTCAGTATCATTATGTAATAAATACTTTAAGGAACAGGGAAAGACGGACCACCTTAAAGAAATAGAATAAATTTGTGAGCTATTATTGTTACACTACTGATGTATTTGAATGCCAGTTTGTACAATATGCTACTAAGACAAAAACACAAAGTAGTATACCAAATATTATGAGAAGTGAAGGCTGGACTAGCTACTGAAAAGATATTCTCACGATGACAATAACAACACTGGAATATATATACTATATATACTTCTTTTTTTCTAAATAGACAAAAGATGTTTTAGTGACAGGCGACTTTTTGAAATACATTTCTATGTGGCAAGCTATAACTTCCTTCTTCTACCCTATACATTACTACTTGTTATTGATAACTACTAACTTACCAGTTATTAACAAAACTTTCCAAATACTATTGTTCCAAAGATCAAAATGTTTACAATTTATACATTTTTTTGTTATATTTATATAAACGCTGGTATTTGACAATAATTCGGTTGTCTAGTTTATACGATTCTAATTTAACTCATCAAGTAAATAATCTGAAATGTTATATTTTTAATGAAAAAAGAAAAAAGAATCATGTAAAACACTCAGTGAGAGCTTTTATTTAGTGAGTAACAAATTTTCTAAAGAATGACAAACATTTCAGAACAGGTCACATATAGGTCTATATATTTATATGAGTAGTATATGCACTGAATGAATAGTAAATGAATCTAATGAATAGTAATTTACGAAAAATCTTTGGAACCGTTATCGAGAAAAAAAAAAAACAAAAATAAATCCATTCTTTAAAGGCGTAGTTCCGGTTGATGGATTTTTGACTGAAACCAATCATTTCGGATCCGCTAGCATATATACACCCTTATGTACAAAAAGAGTTTTTATCAAAATGGTTTCAATCCAATGGTTTAAAAGAAAATTCATCCAAATACCCAAACAGCGGTGTAAAGCGATAAATTAAAATTGATTGGTGATTATTATCTTCTTTTCTTCCTAATAAGGAGTATTATTACCCTTCTGGCCTTGTTTAGAGCCTCAATTTTTCTAAGCATCAAGTAAATAAGCGACTGGATTTGATCTTGCGGATTTTATCCCCATTCTTCGACAAGAGAACTATTCTCTAACTATGTCTAACACATCTCTCAATAATGTCCCATCTGAGTTCTTTAGCGTTCATGTCGGGAGAAGGTGCTGGCCGAATTCATTGTGGTAATCTACTTGCTCCAATTATTGTGTGGCGACTCGAGCTACATACGGTCGAGCATTAACCTACCTGCATCAGCACAGAGTCTCCAATGAATGGTGCAAGTGGGATCACAACTTCCAGCAGAATTTATTCCATGTATCGTACTTATGTGGGTTAAAGCTCCGTTTTCAGTTCGGTAGGTAGTGGACATTGACTGCACTCCATATCATATCTGATTGCCCTTGAAAAGGTTGTTGACTCGTGAATGTCATTTTGGAGCAAGGATATGTCTTCTTCACCCATGGTGCCAGTGATGGTATATCCAGAACCGAGATTTATCTGTGAAGAGAACAGTTCCCCATTGATTAAGATGTTGTTTACAAAAAGACGTCTTTCTGATCCATACTTCTTCAGTAGCAGAGGATCTAATGCAAGGCCAGACCTACACTTGTGGCGCCTTCTTCTGACTGTATTACAGCACGCCCGTATATTATGGATAGTTTGCAATTGGTCTGAACCAAGGGAAGCCCTTAAAAGGCCCTTTCATAGTAAGCGGTATGCGTACACCGCGATCGACGCCCCCCTACCTTCTCTTCAATCGAGAGTTCCAGTCGCCTTTAAGCGCCGTCATCATAGATTTTAGAGCGTGACGCACCGAGGATTGAGTTATGTAGTGGACAGTTTGCCCGCTGTTTATTAGAAAATTTATAAGAAATTAAAAAATAATACGTTGTTTAAAAAACATACTTTTCTTCAATGCTAAGAAATGAATTTTTTTAAATGATAAGATTAAATTTCTAAAGCTATAATAGATTTTGTAACAGAGACTTCCCTAAGCTGGAACATAGTTTTGTAAAAACATAATTAGAAAGAAAAAGTAGTAATTAATAATAATAATAATAATAATAATAAAAGTGCAAGGGAGCGAAATATTATAAGTGGAAAGCCAGATCATCTCCAGACACAATATTACCCATGTAGGAATTTTTAACGGTATGAAATATGGCAAATGCTTTTATAATTAGGTATTTTAAATACAAACATAGCTTCTATAAAAAAAACAACTCTCTAGTCTCTACAGAAAAAAAAATAAAACAAAAAACGAAGAAAAAATAAAAAAAACTCTATTCACATAGATAATAAAGAACTGTAGAGGCCACCTACTATTTTCATTCTCAAACACTAAAAAAATATAAAATTAAAAGTTTATTTTATACTAGATAATGGCTACTCTTCCGGTTCTACAAGATTTGTAATATGATGTTTCTAACGGCAAGTTTGGTGGAGAAACACGGCAACTCGCTTAGCCAGTCACCACCACAACATGAACTGAAAGGAAAAAATAAAAAAAGTAAAACAAAATAAATAAATAAAATATTTTAGTATAAAATTTCTTATTAGTAATTAATTGATTATATTATTATAGTGGATAAATAAAATTCTTAAATTCATAAAAAACAGGATTTAATTTCTTTGGTAATCTTCTATTTTAAAATGAGAAATGTCTATACCTTTCTTTTGGTTTACATTGATCCACTATTAACAAAAGTTATCTTTTATTTTAATATCAAAGTGAAGTCTATATATATTCTATGATAGGAAGAAAAATTTATGAATACAAATACAGTCTGCGTTTAAACTTCATAGTATAATATAATATTTTAAATAAGTTTAGCGACTTGAAATAATAAATTATGTTTTTTTTTTTATTAATAGAAATAAAATATCATCTGGTCGGGACAGGTAGGCAAGAAATAAAATATATTGCTTCCTAGAGGAAAGATAAATATGCAGAAATTAAAAAAGAAAGAAATATCATTATAAATCTGAGATGAATTTAATGAGTTCTCTATGAAAGCATAGATGTGACTATACAAACTGCTGATATTAACTGATAACTATAATAATTTTGTATAATATTGTCGGATTGAGGATTTCATTTTATTATTGGAGAAACTAAATTAATAACTTAAAAAAGTTGGAAACAATGTAAGCTTATTCGTATATTCTTGTATCAATCCTAAAAATATTAATTTTAGCTTTCAATTGTTTATCATCCTACTTGTAGAGCAAGCCTACAAGTCCAAACTGGTTTTGTTTTTTGGGTTTATATTTCTCAGGAATAGCCCATAATTTTTTTGAAAAATAAAAATATATTTATTTCATTTTAAATGTTAATATTAATGAAAATATAAAAACCACAATTGTGGATTCAAACTCAAGTTTTAAAAATATAACCTGTTTAACGGAACTTCCGCTAAGCGAGCAAGTTTTACTTTTTTCTCTATGTAAACGGTACTCGCTGAACTAGTTGTAAAATACGTTCACTTGCTATGAGTTTCTTGCCTGTAGCGAGTAGCTAAATGAACTTGCTCAGTTTAATTCAGTCAATTACTTCATTCATAATGACAAACTCTTTTAACTGTATACATTTTTTCTAATCGTGGGTTCCTACTTCTGTTCGATAGTTTTAGTTTCTTTTACTCTGTAAGTAAAAGTGTAAGTATTGTTAATCATGTCCAATTTTTTGTAATTGAGTTTTCACTGTAAATCATATTTTGAGTTCCCTTCTCAACTAATGGTCTGCGTGTGTGTGTGTGTGTGTGTGTGTGTGAAAATATCTCAAAAATGATACATTGCAAGAAGCTCAAACTTCTTGGAATATTTATATATGTTTTGATCAAAATCTTTCAACCCAAAATGCTACTTTACTGAATAGTTTTTCAGTTTTTCACGATTTTCTGAAAAATGCTTCAACGCTTTTTTTCTGAACCTTATCATTTTTATTTGAAATATGTTTCCAAGAGAATTTATTTTTGGGGGTTTTGGAGGAGTGGGGAAGCAGTAACATTAAGGTGTTCTCTTAAGTACAACTTCGGTATAATGTTTGGGTCTGTCACCTTTATAAACCCCTTTCTTTTCATTCTCGTAATAGATGAAGAATTGTGAAATTGTGAAAGAAGAATGTAAAAAAACATAGGGTTTACGCAGTTCCAGAGTGTAGGACTTATATCCAGAGTGTTCTGTTATATCAGGTGATCTGTTGATAGCAGCGAACATTAAAAAATCAAAGATAGCTACAGCAAACTGAAAGTAAACATCAATAGAATGATCTTGGTGCAGGTGAAAAGTTTTAAATACCTGGGTGCCCACTTAAATGAGGAAGGAATAATGAGGGAGGGCGAAGTAAGAGAGCGAACAGATGCGGCGGGAAGGTTTTTCAAGGCTACCAGGAATAATTTTCTGGAAAGAAAGGAAGTTTCCTCGTACGTGAAGATAGCAGTACACAAGAGCGTATCCATTCTAGAATATTATTGTGAGTCTTCAATCTTAAACGCAAAATTGTAAAGTCAGCTACAAACCAGGGAAATATGTTAGGCAAGGCTAGAAGAGATAGGCTGGGAATATGACAATAACAAGAGACCTAGGCGTGAAGCTAGCCGTACAAAAGATTCACCAAGGTCAGCTCCTAAATGCCCGAGAACCGGATCCCCATAGTAGTTTTTGAAGCCAGAGTGAAAGGGAAGAAGGCGTCGAGGACGTGGGAACAAGACCTGAGGGAGGAAACTCTTTAAGAGACCTCGCCACCGTCTCTGCGGTAAAAGAGGATCAGATTTATAATGATAATGATTACTTACTAATTCAACTGAATCATAGGCATTCAAAATAGAAGCCAAGATTAAGAAGGACCGAATGAAAATGTAACAATTAGAGCCAACCTGGGATTTCAACTAGTCACTGAACGGTTAGAAGAAAATGGACTTCAGTGGTTGAGCACATTAGGACCAAAATAAAGTGGCAAGAAGACGTCTAAGAGGCTGATTCCACACTACCTGGAAAAAGAATATAAAATGGAGAAAATTTCAGTCTTTCGCCACTGCACAAGTGGTAACAAGAGGTCTGGATTAAGAAGGAAACAAATAAACACAAGTGATAGGCCTTCCTTAATTTGTGTAGTAAATATACTTAGTTTACAGAAAGAGAATGAAGTTGTACTTCCGTTGATAGACTGACTCTCATCATTTCCTTCCTGTTCAAATAAGCCGCGCTCGCTCACAGACGGTCGCTATTTTTCCCCCAACACAGGGTGCTCCTCAGTATGGTGATGATTCTTCCGATAATCTCAATATTTCCTCTTAAAACAGTGAGAGAAAGTAATATCTACAATTCTTTTTTTAAAAATATATATATTCATGTATATTGTGCCGAATAAATATTTTATGAATATACATGAGTTGAACAAAAAAAAAAAAATAAAGCGATAAAATTGGTTATGTTTGAAGCAAGAAGTGGAAGAATGTGGGCATGTGTACGTTGTCCAGACTTAGAGCAAGAGGCAGTCATAATATGTAGTGAGTTAGTGACATGGGACAGCACTAAAGCTGTCCACGGCTTCATCACAACACACTACACACAATATACCGCATATTCTCACTTCACACACGCACAGTTTACTCTGCTAATATTCCACAGTATTTTTTTACTATTCAATATTGAAATTATTCTCTTTACGCAAATATATTTTCGAACAACAACTATGTACTTCAAGAAGTCTGCATGATTCTTGAAGACTTTGTAGCCACATTTTTGTATTATCAAAAAATTGATGATCTAACTCTTAACTTTCTCTAAATGAAACATTTGCATTCTTATTTCCAATTTTCTGCCTGGCAAGAAACCTTTAATATTGGTAATTTTTTGTATTGTTTGTCTCTGAAAGTTCATTTCAGAATTTAACTGTATTAAACTGCAAAAATCTACTTTATTAATTTGTTGCGTCGTATAATTACTGTCAATTATCCTTGTATTATATTTATAACAAATTCTCATTATTCTCTATGATGTGTTAAATGTTTTTTATATATACTATTAAATTTGTTACAGACGGAGGGATGTGTATGCGCTGGATGTTGTGAACCAATTACAGATAAATACCTGTTACAAGTATCTGGAAGAACGTGGCATGCAGCATGTTTACGGTGTTCAGTTTGCCAGCTAGCATTAGATAGAGAACCTTCTTGTTTTATTAGAGACCATGCTGTTTATTGCAAAGCAGATTATGCTAAGTGAGTATTTAGTATTTTTTTTTTTATTATTGTTTCAAGTTTATAGTTTAGATATTAATTTTAAAATATATAATTGTACTGATTACAAAAAAAAGTTGATTTTATTCAATTACATTTTTTGCTCGACATTTATGTTGCTGTTTATACATTTATTCTTAATAGGAAATTTTTGGTTTTTAACTGATAGTCAGCTTGACTAGCGAAGCAGATCGATCTCCCTTGCCCTGAGCCTACTCAGCTGCGTATAAGTTTATTGTATAGGATGATAGAAAAATCAGTAAGTCGGTCATGGATGCGTGCATTTTTCCTATTACCACAATTATTGATAGCCGAAAGTAATCGACCTGTTTTTTATTAGTTTCATTCTTAATTCTTCTAAAGTGTTCCAACTAGTAAGTAAACTTGATAACTGGCTTCATATGTTGTGCGAGTAGTTTTTCAGTTTTAATTGAAGTTAGAAACATTAAGTCAACAAACACTAAAACTTTCTTTGCAAATAAATTTTCTTCAGTCAATGGCTGGCGATGCTCAATTATAAGATTTCACATAAAATTGCGTTGATGGCAAACCCAAACAATAATTCATGTCAACTCTAGTAATTCTTCAGACAATGATGGGCTATCACATGATTGATCGGTCAGAGACGCGGAAGAAGCTCCCAAGGTGTTGACCCAGCGTTGTGAGATTAAATAGCAGCGAACCCTAGTGACGAATACTAGAATAGACTATCCAATTGAGCCAGCCTGAAAGTTTAAATCAAATATTTGAATAATTTTATTAATCATGTCATCCCATTATATTTTTTTGTGACAGCTTAGTAAGCTTTTATGTTAACATAACCGCTAAGAAATTTTTCTTTGACTTGCTGCTCTTCAGAATCCATAGACCCAGTGATAGATATCCAATCTTGGCAATCCTTCAGCGGAAAACATTTAGAAATGAAATTGTATAATACTATGATTTGATAGATTTAGAGACTTACTTATCTTAAAAATGACACAATTGAAAAAAGATTTATTTAACCTGTAATAGAATAGTAATGATCCATTAGTACATATAAACGGTTAAATGCTAAATGGCGGATTTACATTGGATGTGCATTTTCGCCTAATTTTCTTTCGCTTTCTTTTTCAACAATGGAATGAAAATACTAATTTTTTTTCTTTATGACTCGCATTAATTATATGAAAAGTAAATATTATGTTAGAGATAATTTGATTTTTTTCATTTTTTATAAAAAAAAATTATTGCACGTTTCGATAATTTATAAAATACGTACGAAGGGAAAATTAGTAAAAAAAATTCTAATCTGATTTTTTCAAGGAAATAATTAGCTATAAATAATTAACCAATCACAGTGTAGAAGTGAAGGTGTGAAATGTAGGTATATGCTAAGCCAATAGAAATTTAGAATATCATGTTGACCACGCCCACATTCAAAAAATCACGTTATTTTTAATATAATATATACTGTTTTATATCATTGATATGAAATATGAAGAAAAACGCAGAAATCATTGCACTATTGAAAAAAAGAAGGCATAAGATAATAAATAGTGCAGAACAACAAGATTCAATGGAAATCCTCCATTTTGTAATTGGCCTTATATACTAACGGAACAAAATAAAATTGATGTTAAACACGATTTTTCACAAAGTTCATATAATTCGTTTAAAGAAAATCTTTGGAGCCGTTTTATAGAAAATGACAGAAAACTGAAAAATACAAAGCGCTCTTCCGGTCATCCGATTTCTTTCAAACTCGGAATTTCAACAACATATTTAATTCTAATTAATATTATTTAGATGAAAGAATGGTATAATAAACTGAAATAGTACTTTAGAGGAAAGTGCCCTTAAGTGAATTTTCCTGGAGAAATGTTTCAAATAAAAGTTGTAGATCTTTGTACGTATAGTTGATGTACGAAGTATAAGGAAAAATCGTTGAAACCATTTTGTGAGAAAATCGCAAAAAAGTGAAGAAGAAAAAATTCAGTAAAGTGGTACTTCCGGTTGAGGAATTTTGACAAATAATACTAGATGGAATGGAATATCAAGTTTGAACTTATTCGTTTTTGTGCTATACTGTTCACGTACACACAGACTATTTTCTAAAAACCACTTTTTTGGACTTAGAAGACCTCGAAACGGATATTTCCGGTAAAAACTTGATATTGAAAATTTGACACGATTACAATACTTCCTCTTACTAGGAGTAAGAGAAAGTAAAAATTGCATTTATGAAGGAAGAATGAATAAACAATTGATACTTACTTTAGGCATATATCAATGTGGTTGTTGCAAGTAAACTTTATTCACCTGTAATACATTTTGTCAACACCTTCTTTTTAAACATGCAGAGCAGTATGTTCAGAAGCCGTCTACAGAATGATTAAACGTTTAAGAAAAGACTCTAACATACTGTAAATGACTAATCCTTTACAAGTTTTAATAACCCTCGAACAAAAAGGTGAACTGTATAGCATTTCAACAGTACAAAAGTCACAAGGAAGAAGACCGCCTCAACAAGACAGAATAGAGTTCACTTTTATCTTTTTTCCCCTCTTATACTTCCTTATAGATGTACTATTCAGTAAGAGTGACCACACACATATCGCTTGTACGCTACTACACTGACGTGCCTAGAAGACACTCACATGAATATAGAAACCCAGCGCGGCACTTTGAGGTTTTCACTGTCATCCACCCATGAGAAATATCCTGTCAGAAAAAATACTATATTAAAAATAAGGAATGCGGAAATATCCAAAGGACGATTATATTTAAAACAAAAAGGTTGGAAGGGACTATTTTTAGAATTATTTCGACAACTCATTTATTGCAGAAATGTTTATTAGTCAGGTACATCTGTAGATGTGGAAGAAATTCACTAAGTACTAAATAGATGGTGAAGTAAGTATCAAATAAAATACATGGTTTAAAAGGATATATGCTGCTTTTGATGTTTTTTAAGAACAGTAGATCACAGCGACTTCCTAAGGGTGACCGCAGATTAGTGCTTTGAGAATGCATGTTTTAGAATCCGTTTAAAGCATTGATGAATTTAAAAATGTCTTTAAATGTCCAGATTTCTTGCCTTCAGCAATTGAGAGAACTGTAGCCAATTTTGTGCAAAATCATGAAAAGCAACGTCGAGTACATTATCTTTTAAGTATTGGTCACGAGGAGTTACTTATATCTAGATCATATTCCTTAGTAAATAAGTAAACGCCGCAACTTTACTATGGCAATATATGACTTTAGCGCACTCATTTTGAGCTTTAAGAAATTTTGATCGATCTCTAATAGAATTGACCCTTTTTGACCGTGTCGCTGCTTTTACTTAAATTCCCGGATCTTCCTTCAAAAAATAAATTGATTTCGTCCATTGAGTTATAGGCTCATTATTCTCTAGGTTTATTCTCGCAACAGCTTTGCTTTTTGAGAAATATAGTTTCGACAGAGCTATTGCCAATTTCAATGTTATGGCATGTTTTAAATCGCGCATATTATTCGCTATATCTTATTATAAATTTATTGAAATCTTTATGGCAATTAAGTTTAGATTGTTCGTACCGCAGGCATGATAATTAGCACTAAGCTAAGCAATTGTATAAATGCGGAATCTCGCCTGACGTTACCTTTTTTGCTGTAATAATGGACGACGTATTTCTTTTAAAATGCATCCTTTAATTGAATAAGTAATTGTATCCGCAATGTTGGATAATATCTGGGATTATAACCATCGTAGAATTCTTCCGTTTTATTGATTCCCACTAGTTTCGGATTTTTCTTCACTGCCAAAATCTACTAATTTTTGAGATTGCTTTCCATTTACAAAGATTATGTCATATACCTCATTGAATATTTATGGATTTTATTATTGTATGATGGTGGCAGAAAAGTCAGAATTAATAAATCGAAAGCATGCTATAAACGTATAAAACCCCAGATAAATCCTTTCATATCTACTCTAGATAGGAAATGAGTAGAACAAAAATTGGGATACCATACCTATGTTATAGTATGTTATAGTATTTGCTTCACAGCCAAAACCACTTACTCACTTCACACACAGAGGGAACCCAATTCTAAAAATTTTATCTTCGGATTTAGGGAATCTCGAAATGTTATTTAAAGTGAATTTAATTCCGAAAATCTAGAACGATGGCATTAACACTGACTGAAACCTTCCAAACTTTCTAGACAAACTTTATGACCAGACTTTAACGATGAAAGAATCCGTGAAAAGAGGGTTTATTGTCCGTCATTATGGTCCCAACCCCCTGTTCGTGTGTCTGGTTGTATGCTTGAGTATGAAAGGTGAGCGAATGCGATTAGGGTTATGTATTACGGGATTGGTTGGAATATCGAGTACATCTTCCCGTTTGTAAATAAATAGTATGCATATATTTTCTGTATATAGTGTAAGTATATTTTAGGTCTAATATATTAGGTTAAGTATATAGGGGGTGCGAGGAATATCGAGTACTCCACCAGTACTCCAGTATTGAATGTTGGTCTAGTAGTTGCTATGAATGGGTCGCGTTAGGTTTTAGAGCTAATTGTACGAATGTATTTATTGGCGTGTTTGTATTTATTTGCATGAATGGAGCAGGTTAGATCTGTGAATGAATGTTTGAAGCACTAAGTATGTAGTCATTCTATAACGCATAAGCAAATATGGCTAAAAAACAAACAAAAAAACCTATTGTTAAAACTGATTTTATGGGAATGAGCCATCATATTTTAATGTTGAAAGACAGTTAAATCCTGAGAACAATAGTGCATCTAATTGATTCTTCAAAACCTTAGAAATCGTAAGGTTTTCTGAGGTTCGGAGAAATTGAACTTTTCTAGATATTTAGAACTATTACTTCAGATATTTAGGAATAATGAATCAACTTTTGCAATGAACAATAAAAAATCTCAAATGAATTTGGAAAAAAATTGATTAGAAGAAGCTTTATTACTAAAATAATTTACATAATATAATTGGTTTTTTTAACTTAATATAACATGGTTTTCTTGCCATTGACCAGGAGTGATAATATATAAAAAAATGAATTGCTGTAGATAAATGTGAGTATTATATTAGCAAACAATAGTTATGTTTGGCGCTTGTTAATCAAACAAGCAAATTACTAGTTGCTGGGGCCTTTCTATCTTTAACTTTCTATCTTTAAAAGTTTATTCGACGTTTCGGACACCTTTGGAACTGTTAAGGAAGAATAGAGAGTTCATATTTTATTCTATTCTTCTGTTCTTCCTTATCCTCTCTATTCTTCCTTAACAGTTCCTAAGGAAGGACATCAAAGGTGTCTGAACGTCCGATAATCCTTTAAACATAAAAAGTTTTATTATTTTAGTCTGCTTCATATTGTAATCAAACCAGTTTCCGGTGTTCTTCCATTTTCAAGAAGTCTTGATGAACAGTTTGTTGTCAGTCATCCTGAAGATGAGTGAAGACCCAAGCTGATGACCACAGTATGAAGCAGGAACTACACAGAAAAAAAACCTTTGTTAGCCGTACAGCGTTGCAAACCCAACGAAGGTATTGACTAAATTTAATCTATTTGAAGGATAAATGGTTCATAAAAGACTTTTGGACGCTTCGTAATTCATGGACATTTTTTTGCAAATCTATGCTTTGTATACATTCTTAATTTTCTATGTTGTGTTTCTTCTATCTAAAACACAGCTAAACGTTACTGTCATTTTTAATGCTTCGTAATTTTAAGAATGACCGATGATCGCTAACTCATCATTCCAAGCGAGATGAAATTTTTATACTAGTTATTATATCTATTTTTTTATTATTTTATTTTATTTTTTTTTTCACATTGTATAAATACATGTGAGGTAAGAATGAGCAAGGTGAGGGGTAAAAACGAAGGCTAGTGAGCGGTAGAGGTCGGCCTTCTTGGCCAAACAGAAGAGAGGCTCAGTCATGCTGCTCGCTTTGTGTTCGTCCCGGCCACTGTCACTCAGTCACAACAAATTTATCATCTTCAGTGCTGCTCCTCTTCTACTGCCGCATTATCCTGCCACTTAATTGACTGCTGGGAATATTTAATCCACAATCATTGCCTCTTTACGTCTTCTGTGGTGGTTTATATTATTGACCTGGCCGTTATCCCATACTAGTTTTTTATTACACAAATTTTTTGACATTATTATTTATTTTGTTTATATTGTATTTTTAGTTTATTCATCTGATAAAAGCTTATGAATGCAGAATATAGATTTTTTTTTTTAATTTGAAATAAAGCAATGCCTATTTTTCAGATAGGCTTTCTGCCCAGATCAGGAGTCATGTACCAGGTGGATAAGAATCATACTTACCATATATAAGTCTGATTAATACGTAAAATAAAATTCAAGGCTAAAACTGGGAATCGAACCCAGTACCACAATAAATCTCAGTTTGGCATTCCACGCTTTTAATCGATCATCATTCGTGAAAGCCTTCAAATATAGATTGTTTATAAATTTTCTCGACCATGGTTCCAACGATTCCCTGTAAAATTGATATATCAACCGAATATAAATATCTACAAGTTTTTGAATATGTGGATGGATCCGCAATGCTAGATAACATTTGGTATTTTATCAGTCATAACATACACATTTCTTATATTTCTGACCGGTTTCGGATTTTCATCCATACTCAGAACAAATTCACCAAGTTCATGTAGAGAGTACACTTCAACGCAATGTGTCAGTGAACGCTCCTATTTGTAAGTGAACTCTCTACACGAACTTGGTGAATTTGTTCTGACGATAGATGAAAATCCGAAACCGGTCAGGAACAAAAGGAATAAGCATGCTACGACGCATAAAATACCAGATCTACCAGATCTTTTATTTGTAACATTTTTTGACTCAGCGATTCCTTGTAAAACTGATATATTAATTGAATATAAAGATCTACAAGTTTCTATAAATATCTATAGGTGGCGGCTCTAAACACTCACCTATAGTGATGCCAGGAAGTATAGATTGTTTATCAATTTTTCCCAATATTTTTTTACCATGGCTCCAAATTTTTTTTTTTTATAAACTTGGTATATCAACTGATGATAAATATCTAAATCTTAACTTTTATTTGAATCTTTTTTTTAATTTAAGGCGCGTCAACATCTATGGTCATTGGCGCCCAGAGCCTTCTCAGTTCTTCTCGCTACAGACCACTGTCCGTAACCGAACAGTGAGCTGTGGGGGCTCCTAGGAAGAGATAAATCTAAGGGTAGCACTAGACTCGAATCCGGAACCTTCGCGTGGGAGTCCAGTACACTAACCACTTAGCTAATCCCTCTCCTAAACATTTTTTTAAATTCTTTATTTATCCTACAACTGTCATTTCTTTATATTATACATTTTCTCCATCTATATATTATTAAGAGTATTAAATATTATACAAAAATAACTGCTGTAAATAAAAGCATATCATTTTTAAATTAAACATTTTTATTTTAAGAAGGATTGTTGGTGGGGGAGGGGGAGGATGAGATTGTATCTTTTTCTCCTTTCGTCCAATCTATGGTTTTACAACTTGTTGGAAGTAAAAGAAATTAAATATTTAATAAAACTTACGCATTTTAAGAAGTGAATGTTTCCTATCAGATTTTGTATATTGTTTGTGAATTTATAGATTATTATTAATTTGATGTTTAAAAATAAAGTCAATATACTTTGTGGATTCATAAGGTTGTAATGTACGCTAATTTGTTTGGTTTATAGTTTATCCCAGTATATAAAATAGATACAGTTATTATGCAAGTGAAAATAACTTTTTTGAAACTCAGTTCAGCTATCTATAGGAACAACACCTTGATGACCCAACATTAAGATATAGTTGTAACACTGGATAGTCGTAAAATAATTACTGCCAATGGCATTCATAGCGCAATCTTCTTCTCACATTCTGACAGTCATTCGTGCAAGTCTTTTAGGTGATCGTGAAAGATTGTCTGATCCAAATTCCACCAATCGCTAATGAGAAGAATAGCGAAATGTTTCAAGTTTTGTGCATTGATTCTTCTGTTTCAGGAAAATGCTGAAAACTGTACAATTTGACTTTTATATTGGAATTTCATTTCAAAATTCCTTAAACTGTTTTTATTCTATCAGCTAGAGCAGATTACTAATGTTAATACTTTGGCACAGAAACCAGGTAAAACACCTTTTCCACTGTTTCAGCAAAGGATTAATTAAAGATAAATGATGATAGGTTCGGTTTAGAAACTAAGAAAAACAGGAACCTATAAACAAAAGTATGTTTAATTTTTCTATTAAGTTACTTTTCAAGCACTAGGTTGTTGCATATCAGGCCATAGGTATAACAACATTTCTTAGTGTTCTTTAGTTATTTCAATCGTAAAACCCAAGAGAGTAGGATTGAACATGGAATGGGGTGGGTCATGCTCCCAGACACTTAAGTTAATAGACGCTTATTGTGCCTTTCCCCAATAGATCTGAGAAACCTTCCATCTTTATGGTTGAGGGCATTTCTTTTCTCGCTATCTTCTCCTCTGGTCTCAGTGTGCCAAAGATCTCATAGCGCATTTGGCGATTGCGACGCAATCGAACGACAAGTGTGAGGCCGTTT
Organism: Triatoma infestans; assembly: GCA_011037195.1. Taxonomy (NCBI): domain Eukaryota; kingdom Metazoa; phylum Arthropoda; class Insecta; order Hemiptera; family Reduviidae; genus Triatoma; species Triatoma infestans. The sequence continues at coordinate 139,038 of JAAEAF010002717.1, read as the reverse complement.
CCTACTTCTCCTGACTTAATGTACACAAGGGTTCCGGGTTAATGATCCCAGCTTGTGTACGTGGTTCTTCAACCTGAAAAGGTCTGTCACCAGATTAATCTGGTTCCTTCCTAAGCAAAAAGTCTATTTGGTTCTATGTTTACACAGCTTAGACATTGCTCTGCTTAGCTGCTGGACTTAATTTCCAGATTGTTCATGCTTTCTTCGCTGCCACTCTGTGAGAGTTGCACGTACTTTTTTTCCCTCCTACGCCTAGTCTTTTAATGCAAAGCTGCCATACGATCTCTAAGGTAGCAATTAGCAACTAGCAACATTAGATGTAAGCGATAACACCAATATCTTTTCTTGCTTTGAATAAATCATTATCACTCAATAAAAATGGGCACGATAAGCAATTTTTATCCAAACGTTTTACTATCATGGAGTGGGAGACAGAAATTGATTAATCAGAATTTAACTTTAGGGGAAATCAGTCCATTTGGCCTGCCACACAAAATATGTCTGTCAACATGCATTAAAATTCAAATGTTTCCCATTTCTGTCCGCAATTAACTTTCAACGTCCGTTGGTACAACAGTCTACTACCCGACTAGTTTTTGTTTGTTAGCTATGTAGTCTCCAAAATTGTGAACGTTTCTAAAACAATTAATTGACTTTTCTTATTACAAAAATATAATTACGTATAAAATATTGGCTGAAATCATGAGAAAACAAATTTAATATTCATTTATTTTTATTTAAAAAAATAAAAAAGAAAATTAAAAAAACATATTTATAGAAAATATAATATTATTATTGTAAATAAGTAAGTTAGTGATAAGCATGATAAGTAACTTTTAAACTTCAAAAGAGTGATTCTGCGGTCTGTGTGTGTGTGTGTGTGTGCGAGCGCCAGAATGTCTGGTACAATAATAAGGTCTCCTTCTAAAAAAGTATGGTACAACCCACCTGAGATGGAGAGAGTTAAATGACAAATGGAACTAAGCAGTGCCTAGTCACAGTGCATTCCATACCTCTTTGACACATTTCAAAACTCAAGAGAGCAACTCCCTTCCCCCCGCCCATTCACGTCACTATACACATTATACATACATAGGTACTGGATCTTAAAGTAATAATAAATCAGTTTGAATCGAACCAATGAAATATTTCTAATAAACGTTATCTTGGAATTATTTAACATTTGTATGTAGGTGTTTACTGGTTAGTGTAATAAATTCTAGAGCAATATTGTTATCAGACTGCGATAGTATTTTACAAGATTCAAATGAATTTTTTTTTTGTTTTTGATAAATAGTATTTAAATATCTTAAATCGATATTGCCGTACTCCAAGAAACGCCCTTGCACAGAACTATGGAAATACTTTATTATATTTTAATATCAGATTACCATAATAATTATTATTTTTATTTGACTTTATGTTTACTATTTCACCAGAATGCAAGCTATTTACAAGTTCATTCACTTTACTCTTTTTTTTCCTCCTTAAGAAGTAATCTTAAGCAGAGCAATTGTGTAGCTGCGGTGTTTGTATTTGAACAAGATAAGAACAAAACGAAGGAAATTCAGATAGTTCAAATTATTTGATATACCATTTAGAGTCCTGGAGAAATGCTGGGAGGACACGCAGGGTTGCCTTCAGGCTAAAAGATTTATAAACGGATTACCTCCTGTCCCTTAGTAGGACAGGTCTGAGGATCTTGGTGGGTGTAGTGACTGGACACACTTGGGTGTCTAGTCACACTTGCATAATATAGGGAGGACGTCTAGTCCCACTTGTCAGAACTGTGATGATGGAGTCAAGGAAACGGTGTACCACTATTTATGTCAGTGTCCCCGTTTCGCTGGTATTAGGTTTCATGTATTTGGGAGGAGAGCACCACTCTCGCGGGATTGCCTGGGTGAGTTGGAATTGAAGGATGTCTTGGGTTATTATAGATTGACCGGCAGGCTACCGGGGGAGATCATTTAGGGGGTTAAATTGGGGGGGCAACGGAGGGGATAAAAGCCATATAGGCTTAGGTCCCATGCCATTAGGCACACGGATTCAGTAACAATAACAGTACCATTTAGATATAACAATGTTTTGGGCTTCGAACACGAAAGATTCGGGTACATTCCTTCAAGAGGATGCATGTCTTTACTAAATATAATTACACATAAATAAATCTATCACTAAAGTTTGAATTTTTTTTTTTTAATTATACCAATATATTTTATAAATAAATCACTTTTATTTGAACCCTGAAAAATGGTTGTGGAGGGTTTTGTGGGATTTGCAAAATTAGACCAACCTTTAAATGCCTTTTCTATATAAAATAAGGTCTATTTAAATAAAGCCCATCAGTTGAATGTTAAAAGAAACTTAACCAAAAAAGTCCACTTGGAAGATTTGAATTTGCTGTTAGAGAAAATGAGTGTTTTACTTCCTTAGAAATATTAAAAATTGATACCATCAATTCAGACGAATATCATTTATTATTGTTGCTACATTCCACAGCACTATATTAGTTATTGTAAAAATCATTTTTACTTTTTTAGTTCTAGTTAACAACATTTGTGAAGGAATTAGCTCAGTGGTAGCGCGCTGGACTAGCAACGCGGAAGTCCCGGGTTCGAGTCCAGCCGTGCTACCCTTAGATTTTTTTCTTCTTAGGAGACTTTGTAGTTCACTGTCCGGTGATATGCAGAGATATCTGTAACGAGAGAACACTGTCCGGAGGCCGACAGTGCACTGAGAAGAGTCCGGGCGCATATAACCATAGTTCTTGATGCACCTTAAATTAAGTAATAAAAACAAAATACTGAATTCTCTCCAATCAATATATGAAAGATTTTGTGGGATATAACCTCGATGTCATGAATAATTGCTACAGTTGGGAAAGAGACATGTTTCTCTCTGCCGCGTATTTTAATCTGTCTCATATTTGATCAATACCTTACTTACGACACATTTTGATAATAGATATTTTCTAAAAAACTATGCCTTAGGTAGATCTTCAAATTCACTTTTTTTCTTACAGCCCCTTCTCGTTTAGGAATACTATTTAATATTTCAAATGCAGCAGTTCTGCATCAAAAGCATTGTTTTCGGCAGCCATGTTAAACTTTAACAAAACCTTAACACAGGGGAGACTAGATGTTAATTTTAACATAGAAATTAACAATTGTTACAACTAACACTGGTCAATGAAACATAAGTTATATTAAATCTAATGTTAAAAACAGTTTAATAAGCTGTTAAGTTTTAACATTTGTTGATGAAACCAGACCTTTGTGTTTTAATGTTGGACATAGCTTGCTATTTCATGAAGAAGCAACCATTCGCTAGAGTGCACAAAACTCAAGTCAAATATGAAAAAAAAAAGTCGTAGAAGGCGAAATTTTTTGTTTTGTTTAAATATCGCCAAGAGAAAATTGTTTGTAAAAGTTCCAGAGCTTGTGATGACGGAGTTAGGGAAACGGTGTATCACTACTTATGTCAGTGTCCCCGTTTCGCTGGAACTAGGTTTCGTATATTTGGGAGGACACCACTCTCGCAGGACTGCCTGGGCGAGTTGGAGTTTAGGGATATCTTGGGATATTGCAGATAAACCGGCAAGTTACCGGGGGAGATTAATTAAGGGGTCACGGGGGGTATCGGGGGGATAAGAGCCACATAGGCTTAGGTCCCGCGCCTTTGGACACCCGTGATAATAATAATAATAATAAATCCAGAGCTTATGGTGCAATATCATTGATTTGTTTTTTTTTCTCGTTTTTCGCTATTTACTCGAGAATGACTACAAAACTTTTATCTAAACATGGCTGACTAATCGCATTCAGTTATTTGAAGCATATTTCTCCTAAAATTGATTTTTTAATTGTATTTTTTTTTAAGTTTTTTTTAAGATCGGTGACATTAGTCTTACCTCTAAAGTGTGTTTTACGTAAAATTCGCAATGATATATAATATTGTGTTTGTGTATGTGTATGTGGCAATTGAACATTAACGTAAACATTCGCACGTTAAAGAAAAATAATCGCAGATCTGTGAAAATTCAGTAAGAGAAATTGTAAGCGTGCGGAACACTCTTAATTCCAAAATTTTACTTTCTCTTATTCCTGGTAGTAGTATTGTGATCATGCCAAATTTTCTAAATCGATTTATCAACCGGAAATAGTTTCCGTGTGGAAATTTGGTGTGAAACACTCTCAGCACTTTCTCTTACTCTAATTAATACAATTTTATCAAGAAATTGTCTTTAAAGTTGTAAAATTATGTTGTTTAGTTGGTTGGCCATGAAAATGGTGTCGGCATTTTATTTGTATACCTGTGAGCGGCTTTTATGTGGAGCACTCTATGTCAAAACTAAGAAAGCTTGTGTAACTTTAATTTTTGAACTAACTAACAGATCTCTCTATAACCACGCGAAAAATATATCAAATAAAAGTGATAGATATTTATGTATTTAGATAGTATAAGAAAGAAAATCGTTTGAGCCGTCTTCAAAAAAATCGTGAAAAAAAATGAAAGAACCATTCAGTAAAGTCACTACTTCCGGTTGATAGATTTTGCCGGAAATGTTCGTGTCGTGGTGTTGCGGTGGTAGTACCTAAACGGAATACCAAGTTTCAGTTTCCTGCAACTTTACATTTTTTTGAGATATTCTGTTAACGCTCAAAAAACACACACACATATATGCAGAGATCATTCCCTAAAAATATTTATCGCACTCCAGGGGATCCCAAAAAAATGTATTTCCTGGTGGAAACTCAATTTCGAATCTGGCACGATCGTAATACTTCCTCTTACTAGGAGTAAGAAAGTAGATACGTATTAGCGAATGATTTGTATGTGTTTGTTTTTTTTTTTGTTAACAAAATATCAGAAAAATGAAAACTGACAGGAAGCTTAAACTAAATACTACCACCGCATCTGACATGAAGGTTTCACGGCAAAATCCATCAACCCGAACTGCGACCTTAATGAAAGATTTTTTGCAATTTTCTCGAAAATGGCTTTAACGTTTGAATCTCTTTAAACTTCGTATGCTATCTACACACGTAAATAATTACCAATTTAATTTTAAACATTTCCCGGGGAAAATTGATTTTTCAGGAGCTCTGAGGGAACCCCAAAAGTGATACATTAGAAGCATTGATGAATTTCCAAATTTCAAGAAAATCAGTTAACCTGAATGCGTTTTCAAAGAACAGATTTTTGAGTGTTATTTTTTCAATTTTCTAAACAAATATCGCTATAATATGGTTTTCTTTAAACATAAGAGATATTTTCCGTGAAACAGACTTGCTTCTTTTTGTGATCATCAACCGGTTTTTTGGCGTTCGCCCATCATCAGGATATTTTTGTTTCAAAACACTGTGATAACATGGACTAAAGCAAATTTAGTTGTTACACACACCTTCATTGTTACATTTCGTTTAAACTCTGAATGCTAACTGTAAAGGGACATTTTTCCAAAAAAATATTACTTTTTAGCTAATTCTGAGGAATGTAAACTTTAAATTTCAAATATATTTATCCAGTATTATTGGCATTCTCTTTCGGATTATAATTTCAATATTCTACTACCTGCCTGGGTAGATATTTTTCATTCCCATCATTACCTCGACGTTTATATTAGCACAAATTAGTAGATATGTTATCAAGGAAATTTTGTTCAAGGATCGGTCAAGAAAGAAACATTCAATTATGCCAACGTTTCGACTGCATTTCCTGTCTTTATCAAGGCTTTAATCTAAAAAAACAAAACAATACAAGGAGGAATTACAATGCATCAATAATATTTTAAAATGCAGAATAATTCAGAATTAATGCATTATATTATAGTTCCTCATTATTTTTTTTTTTTTTTTAGATTAAGACAGGAAACCCTGTCGAAACGTTGGCATAATTGAATTTTTCTTTCTTGATCGATCCTCACAAAATTTCTTCATAACATAATTCACATCAACGGTCAGCAAACACTTTTATAACAAACTAGCTAACCCGACCACGCCTCGTTGTGGCTCAGTCTGATGTTTAGGCTTAACCATGCGTGATTTTGTTAATTTGTTTCGATGCTTTGGAATACCCTGTCTACTAATTCTTCTTTTGAACATATGTACAATGTTGCAGAAATTAGATGGGAAGGTGATTTTTCCCGTTTCCGGATTTGTAGGAACAGTGCCGTTACGAGTTCGAGTAATTGTCTTGAAAATATGGCAACTCTCATATTTACTGTGCTTGGAAGTTGAATTTTTTTTACTGTGCTCCAAAGAGTTGAATATTTTAAGCAGGCATGCAATTCATCAGCTGGTGTTGAGCGAGGTATCACTGGAAGCGTTTGCCTGAAGTCACCGGCTAGTAACACCAATGCTCTCCACCAAATGAAACCTGATTATTTCGCAAGTCTTTGAATGTATGGATGGTCTAATGTTTCCAATGATTTCTTGTGAGCCATTATACACACATCCCATTCAATGATTTTGCACGTCCGAAGAACCTTTCCCATTCCTGATGTTTTAGAAATGTTACATGTTGGGTTTTCTGTGAAGTTCATGTTTAGTGAAAGTTTAAGAGCTGAATGCGCTGTTTTACCTCCTTCCATCAACGAAGCAGCAATACCTGAAGAAGCAAGTGCTAACGCAATATGGCCGTTTGAACGGATTTTAGCTCTGAATTTCCCGTTTCCATGGGAACTTCGGAATAGAGGTACTTATAAGTAGTTGAGAAAGAGGTTCAGAGAGAGCGCCACCATCGCCACGCGTCTGAGTCTGTCTATTTCTGCCAACCTCGCGAAACGCTTGGAATTTCCCGTTTCCGTGGGAACTTCGGAAATAACAGTGCAAGGTTGTGTAAAAATTTCAAGTCAATCCATCGACTACTTTTCGAATTTTGCGGCCACAAACATACGGATGCTGAATTTTTATATATACAGATTATTAAACTTTAGAGTTTAATGAAAATTTATAATTTGTATATAATTGCATTAAAGGGAGTAAAAAAAAGTCGTAGGAGAGTTAGACACACCAGATTTTTTTTTTATTATTATTATTATTATCATTATCTAAATATTTCTTCATGTTGTCAGACAGTTGTAAACCTCCTTAAATACTGTCAGATGAATTCACAACACCTTAGTGGGAGGACAAACAAACAAAAAATAAAAATAAAGGTAAAGATTATAATGAAACAGCAGCAATGAATCAGAAGTTAGAAAAGACCAACCCCTGCTGAACTTTGTGTCTACTTTGGTGTATATTTAGTGATCCATTACACACCTGACATCTATAAGGGACCCAACCACCATATTCCCCCAACCATTCATACAAGATACAAGATATTCTACAAGTTTTTTTTTTCTTTTTTTTGGCTGTCTGTTGTTGATGTTTATGTTATCGTCAAGGTTGAAAAATATTAACCATACTTCTCTATCTTAAATTAACTTCTTATAACAACAATTTCATCTCATCTTTAATGGTAGTATTATTATTATTATTTTGTTTATAGTGAAGTATAACTAGTAGATGGTAGGAAGAATGATTGTATAACAATTTATAATGGGGAAATATGAATTTGGAAACCAGGCGACATATCATTTCCATCCAACCATCAAACTAATAACGACGAATAATATCAAGAAATATTTTCGGATTTTAGTCCGATATAAGTGGATATTTCAATACATTATTTATTATTCTTGTTTATGGAAAAAATGTTTAGGAAAAAAAACAAAAACAAACACTAAGATATTCCATATACAGCACAGCTATCCAATCTGATTTCACCTTTTCACCGGATTGGAAGCAGAGTTTGGGTGCCGCCCCTAGATCTATATCGCAGCGCTTGCGCACATTCCCTAGGTGGATAAAACTTTTTTTTCTTTCTTTCGTCTTTCTTTTTTTTTTATTTATTTTATTCCTGCCGCTTCTACAACCACCTCACCCACTACGAGCACCACCACCACCCCCGCCGCTGCCGCCGCCGCTAGTCTACTCCGCCACACTCACTGACAGTTTGTATCCCTGTTTTTGCCGCCTCGCCAAGCGCCACCCTTTGCTTGATTGGATTTGTCCCAATCAACACACTCACTATATATATATCTACCCCATTCCCTTTTCGCGTTCATTGTAAAAGAAAGAAAATGTGACCGGAATTGATCAAAGTTTGACAATTGGATTAGCCCAATGGTAACGTGTGCACAATAATTCTGTTACAAAACAGTGTACAAGTTTACGTATGTGTGTGTATATGTGTGTATATTTGAAAAGTACAAATACAACGTGTTAATATTAGTTACGTCGATACTTTTAATAATATTATTTGTAAATTCGTGAATATTATTTGGAACATCCTCTTTTCATTATTGTATTAATATTTAATATTAACATTAATAGTGTTATTAATAAGAAAAATTCATAATAATTGTTACTCACTATAATAGCTGACAATAGTAAATAAATAAAAAAAATCTGGTGTGAAACACTCATACAACTTTCTCTTACTCTCTCTAATTAATTCAATTTAATCTTAGCCAAAACGCCGAGAATACTCTGTCTTTTATTTTCTCCAATTTGTAGAAATTGTATTTTTCCTAAAATCCACTTTTAGTCCTAGTCTCTCCGGCCATTCCGCAAGTCAGTATCCTTGGTCCCATCCTATACACAATATACACAGCAGATATCCCAACCCATCCAGAAACTGTTCTTCTCACCTATGCAGACGACACCACAATTCTATCCTCTCACCGAGACCCACATAGTAATCTCCAAACCCATCTACTTTTTTTAGAAAAATGGTTCAACAAATGGAAAATCAAACTAAATGAAAATAAATTCCAAAATATTACATTCACTCTACACCGCCGCATCCCTCTTCCTCCAATCTACTAAATCTTAATTCCTATCCCACTCACTAATGTCGTCCGCTACCTTGGGTTGTTCATAGACAAAAGATTAAACTGGAATCCCCACACTCACGACTGAAAAGAATTGAAATCAGCAGACGCTGTAGATTATTAAACGACTACTGGACAACAGATCCAACTGTCGCTAGACAATAAAATACCTCCATATTAAAACCTATCTGGACATACGGGGATTGAGCTATGGGGTTCAACAAAACGTTCCAATCTCCAAAGACTACAATCCCTTCAATCTAATTAATCCCTTGCGCTTTCGTTAATGCTCCCTTCTATGTTTCCACCTAACCATCCATAGACACCTTGAAATTCCTTTCGTCAATCTAGTCGCCCGAACACGATATAAAAAATTCCATCAATCCGTGCAATCCCATTCTAATCCTTTAGTCCGCCACTTATCCTGTTGCACTGTTCCAGATAATCCTCCCAGGCGTCTAAAACGCCATTGGCCTCGCGATTTCCTTTCTTCAAGCGATGAGAGCATTTAGCTCAGGTTATAGGGAGTGCTACTGCTGGGTAGCTTCTCTCTTCGGAGTATGCGTGTACGCGAGTACGTGTAGTTTATGTAATGTAATGCAGCGCTATCAATGTTACTTATAGCGTAGAAAACGCTGGTGTAACAATCGACAAACAAAAATTGTGTCCTCTTTCTATGTTAATCTCAAGTGCGAGTTTTTTTCTTTTTAGTTTCTCAGTTCATTTTACGTTTAAATTACATGTATTTATTATGTTTACAAAAAAATAATGTCTTAAGGTATATTTTAAGAAATGTAATTGTTGTTTAAAATCCTAAATATTGTAACGTTTTTCCCTCTAAACTAGCTACTGCAATTAGTTTTAAGTGAGTTCGTATAGATAAAATACTCTAAACTTCAATAAAGAAAACACCAATTTATTGTTATACACAATAAATTACAAAATACAACACTTAATAATAATTACTTCACAGTTTAAACCACAAAAGTTCACTTTGTTCACTTTTTATACACTTTTCACAAACTAGTGACTTCGTTTGTAATTGGAAAACTCTATCAACTCTCTACGGTCCCACTATCTATTCCGGTGGGGAATCTTCTAGAACTTGCTCGATTCTTCTAGAGCGCTTAAAGCGCTTCCCAGCGGCCTCTAGGAGAACCTTAGGTATCTACCTTCTCTCCTAGATGGCACCACTGGCTGCGTGACAATATATAAAACAGAAAACACATTTGCATGACCCAGAGTCTATGACTGCAGAGTTGTTCTATAAATACACCAATCTGTTCCCAAATATAATATTATTAACTTATTAAACATTTATTTTTATAAATTAGAAATAAATACTGTAAATATATACATATTATTAAAAGTATAAAGACTAAAAAAACACAAAATTAAATGGGAATACAACTAACAAAAAAACAGAGCTCATAACTGATATAGACCTAATAACTCATCTGTACTTCTATTTTATTTAATAATTGAAATGTTCTATTACTGAAACCTTCTATATGCACCTGCGGCTATACAAAACTGATTTAAATTGACCCAAATTCCTCCCATTTAAATAATCTATAAACTCCGATTTTTCTAATCTACTTTTGACTAAAATTTTTCACTCTGAATTCGGGCAAAATTGGACAGATCGCGCAACATAATGAAACACATCTTCGGTTTTATACCATATTACACATCGAGCATAAATACTGATCCTCTATAAAATTTAAAATCTAATACCTGTCCCCCCTTACTTTAAAGATATTACTTATTAAGAATAAACTATTACTATATCTGCTATATAATGTTCACTTCCCAGGTCAAACTCTAATTCCTTATATAAACTATGATAGAATGATTGATAAGCTTTTATAATACACAAAGTTTCTTTAAATTCAGATTTAATGGCCTCTAATATCCAAGACAACAGAATCATCAGCAAATCCCACATTTTCACAGTTATACTTGGTGCACATATTTTGGAATGAGACGGACCAACAAAAAGATTCCTAGATATTATTTCCTGTGCTAATATTTTCGTCACTCTTGTAATTGGTGATGATAAAACCTTTGTAATATAATTATAATGTAGAGAAAAGATATAAGTAGTAAATCCCATATATTATCCATTGGTCCATTTCCAGAATTAGAGAAAAGCTAACGGTGTAGTAAATATGTGTAATATGGCAAATTTAAAGAAAATCTCGGAGAAAAACGTTTTCAAGAACATCATGAAAACAGAAATTCAAATTTGCAGAATTTGCACCAGTCAACTGAATTGGACCGCAGCGCCTTTGTGTGTCGGATCTGTTGTGAACGGAACACTGTGTATGAGCAGATTGATCAGATATTAAATTTGAAAAAAAAATTTATGATACACTATTTTTGAGCAAACTAAAAAGTACATGATTAATTTTTTTTTTGCGCAGGGTGGTGGGGCGAATTGAAGTGAATAATTTAATAGTGTTTTTTATTTTTCATAAAGTTGAAAGATTTAAAAGCAATTTACTATGGAATATAGTAAAAAAAAAAAAAATATACAATTTAATACGCATGAAGTAACAAACAAGTTGTGTATTGAGAATATTTTAAAAGTATGTATAGAAAAGGTATATAAGTTCCGCCTACGAACTGCTTAAAGCAAAAAAAGACATATCCTCTAGGATATTCCTTAGGGGTGTTAGGTGAGCACGTGCTGTCCAGTTCTGGCCGGGCGGTACTATACAAAGTGTGAGAGAGACAGTGCGAGAGAAATGTCCGTATGAGGAGGATTAGAGAGAACGTGTTGTCGCGACTATAGTATAAATGTACGAGAGAAGCTGCAGTCTCCCAGTTTGTGTGTATGTGTGAGAGTGTTGTGAAGAAGAAGGTGCGCCCTACGATTTATTTCGAGCTATTATAAATATATATATATATTTTTTTTCTGTATTCCGCCTGCCATAGAACTTCAGAATATGTGCGTGTGTAGGCAGCTCTGGCTGAGTTATATCCCCATTCAGCAGCTACTAACACATGTACAACAGATACAATTCTACTTTACACCCAAGAAGAAGAGAAGATAATCTTATCCATTGACCAGGGGACTCGTCTGATTTAAGAGAGAAATTCTAGACGAGAAATATTATTGATTTTTTTTTATTTTTTATTATTATTTAAAGCTAGAACAAGTAATTATTTTCCTTAGTTCCTTACATGTTCTTTTAGAAAATCTATAGAAATGATGTCTTTCTGACAGAAATCGTCGCGTCAACAACCAACTGAAATGAATTCAATGTAATTTAGCAACCACATTCCCCATTAACAAGAAACGCAATCTGCAATTTATTTATTTCATTTTTCTAAGTTATAAATAAAGATTTATAAAAAATTAATTTTCCATGCATTAAGGTTGATATTTCCATGGCATTAGAGTAATCAAAAGCGTATCTTACAGATTCAATATTGTATATTTAATGAAAAAGGAAGGTTTAAATAAATTAGTCTAAAGGAAATATTATTTTAGGTTTTACTTCCGGTTTTTAAAATGCAATATTCATTTTCTTAAAGAATTTTTTTTCCAAATTTCATTGCAATACGGCCCTGCAAGAGAACGTGGCCCTTCTCAGGGGTACAGTACCACTAATCTTAGCCTTAAGTCTCTACTTCTCACTTCCCAGGCATTGAATGATTATTACAACTTCTCTTTGACCTAGGTTTCTGTTACTAGTAACATTCAAACCAAATTATTCTTCCAGTAATCACTCGAGGTGGTTCCCCAGCCATTTCAGTCACGCTTTGTTTAATTACTTAGGGAAAAACTAAATCCGTTTCTGAACCTCTGCGTTATTTTTCTTGTTATAATTTCCAACCTCACCTTATTAAATGAACCTGAGAGGTACTTTGGTCTCTCAGTTGTTTTAACATTTTCTTTTTCTTGGTGGGTAATGTCCAGGTTCTCCATCCACACGCTACGTCCTGTACTTTAGCGTTTTGTGTATTAATAGAAATACAAATTTCCAGCAATTTAAATAATTAAAATTTGTCTAGGGTTGATAGAATTCTATCTTAATTAGGTATCTACTAGGAGCTTTAAAATCGGTACCTGATTCTACTAATGCAAAGGACGCTTGTATTTTAACAGATAGCAGAAGCGCCTTACTCAAATTAAAAAATTATAAGATAAATTCTACCGTTAGTCACATTGAAAAAATATTATGGACCAATGGTAAAACTTGCGGAATAAGGGTACTATAATTAGGTTTGTGTGGATAAGAGCCTGTATAGGTATTTCAGGAAATGAAATGGCGAATTATTACGCCAAGAAGGCAACTGCAATAGGAGAAGAAATACACATTAAAGTGCCGTCCAGAGATGTTTTTTCTCAGATAAAAACCAATCATATTAAACTATGGCAGAAAACGTGTTGTGAAGGAGAAAAGGGAAAATTTTATAAATGTGTAAACCACGAGAAGTATACTTCGGTATGTGGGGTTGGTAATTGGTCATAGAATAAGCGTGTGTAGCAAATTTAGGATCATAATCGGAATACGTAATATTTTTGACCTTAAAGAATTGAATATAATGCATGGCTGTAGCTGAAATTGCTAAAGCAAAAAAAAAAAAACGTACTGTTTAAGGTGACCACTTTATTATAGAGCTTTGTCAAAACTTCTATCGCTAGCTTATTTACGATATGTTAGAATGTTAGAAGTTTGCATATTGTTTTTTTTTTAATAAAATAGGTTAACTATGGAAGAGCTGATGAAGGCCGGATTCCTTCTCTAGTTCACTTGGACATCGGTAAAACCATTGAATTGAGCCAGGGATAAATTTTCTGTACTGCCTTACTCCAATCCTAATGTCCTAATGAAGCCATATTAATTGTTTGTTACATGTTAGCTAGCACAAGGAGCCAATGGAGATCAAGGGTTTAGCCCACTAATAATAACAACAGTCGAATTTATTGGCTATTAATAAAAAGTTAATAGTTTATCAAGAAAATGTGATTGGTTGAAAACATAATGTAAAAAAAAAAAAAAACGTAATCTTATATAGAATTAAGAACTACCAAATCTAATAAAATTACAAATATAATTTTGCAAACATAACCATTTTTTCTTTTTTTTTTCTTTTTTTTACGGTCTTCAATTTAATTTATTTCATAAATATTTTGGTTTATTAAATAACATTTTTCTGAATGGACACACCCCCTTCGTCAAAATTAAGCGTGGCTACATATTTTCTTTTTACTGAACTGTCTGACTTATTTCCCCCTGCCTGCCTGCTGTACTCCAATCCTACAGCCTACCAGATCTATGGTAGTGGTGAAGAAGGAGGAACCAAACAAAGGGACGCTTTTATGAATTATGTACGTCATAATTTATAGGAGTCAACTTTGTAGTAGACTTGGCGGGAAAGAAAGGAGAGGCGGCAAGTTTTTGTGTGTGTGTGCGTGTGTATTGTGTACGTGTTGTGTGCGTGTGTTTTGGAAAAAGGAAAGAGATAAAAAAATCCACTATTCAAAGTCTGTAGCGCGGATCTAAAGGTGGATTGTGTACGTATGAATGTATAAAAACAGAGGCTATAGTGGCTGTGTATTGGTGAACACATGATATATCACCATCTCTGGTAAAATACTATGAAAATAATACCTCTTGTGTTGGTGCACCATACATGTCACATCTAGGAACTCTTAAATTTTGACACTTTCAATAGAATAATGTAGCTTTAACTTGCTATATAACAATTTCACACTCCATGGAACCGTCCTAAATAAAATACAGCCTTATCTTTGGAGCAATATCTCTAGGGCTCATTACACTTTTGCTAATATTTTTTTGTTTGTTTATTATTCAGCAAAGATACAAAAAAAATCACTTGGATTTTTAATCTTTTTCAAAATTCCGAGTTTTCCGATTTTGAACGAATATTTAGAGTATTAGCGCATTAACGACAATTTACGGTTTTCAATTTTTGCATTTCTATTTTTATTGTATCCCTCTTTCTCCTTCATTGGTCCCGGAGCCTGTCTTTAGGCACATATTTGTTAAGCTTCCAATCATGGGATAGTTTCACCCTACTCATGCCTATGGATGAGCACAAGGAGTTGTCGGCAGTCTAAGATGCTCATTATGGGTCCAGACAGGGCTATTAGTGTGATGTGATATTGCTATTTTTTTGACGGACCTATCTCAAGCGGCACCTGGTTGGATCCCTTCCTAGGCATTGCAGTTTAAGGAGACATTGCTCATGCTATAGACTCCTTTTGTAGAGTTTGTGAGACTGAGAATTGTGAAACAACCATTCATCTTATGACAGATTGCTAGGACTGTGAAGAAATTAGGTTCAGAACATTTGTTCTGTGGAAAAGATTAGGCTAATTCCCTTTAAGGTTATGATCTGTTCGGACTACTGTGAATCTCATGTGGTTAGATCCGGAACTGGATTTCTGTTCTAGACCCGGTTTGTTGTTTTACTTTGAAGTAGCTATATGGAGCCAGTGGGACTTGGGATAGCATAGGTTTTGGTTCCTCTCCACAGCTGAATGGTAATAATAATACCAGGGAAGGGAATAGCTAAATGGCTAGCGTACTGGTAGCAGTGCTACCCTTAGATTTTTTCTTCCCAGGAGCTTCTACAGCTCACTGTCCGGTGATGGACAGTGTTGTTTGTAACGAGAGAACACTGTCCGGAGGCCGGCACTGCACTGAGAAGATTCCGAGCACCAATGACCATAGATGTTGACGCGCCTTAAATTTAAAAAATAATAATAATAATACTCAAACATTTTAAATGAAAATTGAAGCATTTAAAAGCATTATACTGAAGTAGAAATAAAAATTAATACAAAAATAAAAGAAAAAAATAACTATCGATTCTTCATGGAAAAGTCGAATATCGGAAATGTTTTATTGATGTTTATACTGCGTATGCATATTTAATATGTGGTCTTATCCGAAAACACATCCTTTTATAGATGACATTCATCCCCTGCCCACCCATAACTCTCCCAGACTTTATCCCCACCATCCTCACTTGGTGTGGCGGTTTTGTATGTCTCTTTTCGTGTTCACTTATCAGCGAATAGATCCCCCGGCAATAAATATTTTCAGGGTAAAAAACTGCTTAAGAAATAAACTATATAAATAAATAAACGCTTCTCACATACCCTATTAATTAAATACCTCCCTACAATAAATAAATCTCAACTGTTAGAAAGATAGTTTAAAATTTTTCAGTTCAGTTTTCGAAGATCCCATTTAAGTGTGTACATATTTACTAGGAAGTATGAATGAAGTTTAAGCTAAAAATATACTAATCGTTTATTGTTAAACATGCATGATCTAAACTTTAAATAATCAGTAAATATTTCTTCAAAATATTCTAGTATAAAACATTTTCAGGTGGACATTTTTTTGATGGTTAAGCGGAATTTTCTTATTTATTTTGAAAGAAGATATTTTTCTTAAAACTAAAAATATTTTATCATTTGACCCGCTAACGCCAACCCGCTTTGCTTTAATTACCAATAACTCTTGTCCGCTGGAAAAAAATACATATATGGGCTTCCACATTGTCCAATTTACTACATTCGCAAATACTTGCCTCTTCGATCATACCAGCTTTCACACCACGTTGCGGTTAGACTTATGTGCGATTAGAAAACAAGTAGCGGTCTCTTATTAGAATTGAAAAACCGGACAGGGCTACACTTCATTTTAAGCAGTAAGAGGTTTTTCACAAATGATCTAAATGAACTATTTCATATAAGAATGTAAATATCTTAACTAAAATTTTTTGCGAATGGTACATAAGGACAGTTTGAAAAAAATATCCTCGTTGATATTTGTACCAGCTTTTTACTTGTTTTGACGAAGAATAAAATTTATTTTCTTCAACATTTTGGAATTTGAACATTTATTTATTTATTTTTAATTATGATATAATGGAATTTTCTACTCTTGATTTTTATTTAAAACAAAACAGAAAATTAATGATAATTGATGGAGAACGATATTTTTATGTATTTTATCCAATACATTATTTAAACCTTTATTGAAAAATCCAAGTTGATCGACCTTTCATGAATACTATAATATACTAATTGATAAGAAAATGTTAAGAATAAATAAGACAGTGTGGAGTGAAATCTTATTGCCAAACAGAGAGCACAAACCAAACACCACTCTACAATTCTTTCTTTTAAATCAATTAACGAGCTTTCCGTCTGTGGGTGCTGGCTAGGGTGATGTTTAGATATAGGCTGTGACTGTATCTAAGAAGTGAACACCATCCTAAGAAGTGTTATCCGACGTTCCTTGTTGTTCTTATAGACTCTACATTTCTCTGATATGGACATGTAAGAAAGAGGTAGAGAGAGCGACTGTAAGACATATCACACAACCCACCACCGTACTCTACACACTAGTTTGCTACTAAATAAATCACTAAATAACCTTCATTAGTATTTTTAAAAAACCACCTTTTCTACTTATATCCGTTTTCCATACTGATACAAACTTAACTGCTGTCGTGTACATTAAAACATTTATGTTTTATTTCCTATTTATTATTAGTAAATCAAATTATACTGTTTTTTATTTATTTATTTATTGAGATATTTACAATTGCATATAAATGCATCAAGTAAATTTGATATAAAGGTAGATATATATAAGAGTGGAGCAGCTGTCCATTGACTGTTCTCCAAAATATTGTCAAGTGAGATATCTAATATACAGGGTGTCCCAAGGTATATGGATAACGACTTTTTATCGGAAACTAATATAGCTAGAAAAAAACTAAAAAATACGTGTCCCCATAGTTTTATGTTAGAAAACCAAATTTAATTTGCAAATTTGTTTTGGTGCTTCCAGAAGCGAGATACAGGCACCAACTTCATTTTTTCAAATGGGGAGGTGTGCTTTTATTTAAGAAATAGATTCCTCTATTTTGTGTAAGAAAAATTTACTTGAACGGTTTTTTTCTGTGAGTGATATTTTACAAGTTATGAATGAAAACATGATTCTTATAAGAAATTTCAAAATGATATTATAACGGTTTTTTGATTGAATAAGAAGAAAAGTACTATTTTATTATAAATTTTACTCCTCATTAATTACAGATCTTGCTCGAATGGCCTCCACCATTAGAGATGCATTTGCTTTTTCCTGCCAATTGTACCTTCGACCAAAAAAATACATACTTACTTTTTAAGCACCTTTAATCAAATTCTTCTAATTGAAAATATGTTTTTTCCAACTACACCAATTTCTGCTAAAGATAAAATATTTTGAGTTTAAGAAGTAAAAAAAAAATTCGAAAGACACTAAATTTCAGACGCTATTGTATCCGTTCAAGTTCAGGAAAAAACTAAACTTTTGAACTTGTGGAGAAAGTAGAAAATCATTTCGTTGATGTTAATCAAACGATAGTACAAAAATGTCAATAAAATTAAAGGAGCTGCTGGCTTACATTTGCAATGAGGATTTGGAGATTTGTGCCATATGGAAAAAATTGGGGTACTTTTCAGCGCTTAAATTTGCTTCTATCAAAATTAATTTGGTAGGCTATTAGATTTGAAACAAATTCATTATATAAGGAAGCCCATGGCCTCCTAGACTTCTAGAACAAGATCTCGCAAGAGTCATGATCTTCAGCTTTTCATCACCTTTGGCTCTCAATTTCAGCAAATCTTTCTGTAGATAATATCTAGCGAGGTCCTTCTACCAATGGACTTTACTTGGTCCTTAGTCCTCTATTCG
This sequence comes from Triatoma infestans, assembly GCA_011037195.1. Taxonomy (NCBI): domain Eukaryota; kingdom Metazoa; phylum Arthropoda; class Insecta; order Hemiptera; family Reduviidae; genus Triatoma; species Triatoma infestans. The sequence continues at coordinate 120,414 of JAAEAF010002717.1, read as the reverse complement.
TGGCAGAGGCCCTAGCCATCCTAGCGACCTTCAAAGTCAAACCAACACATTTCTTTACATAATTGCTTCATTTCGGTATGGCTTTCTAATTCCAAAATAATTCGCTGTCTTCAATCTATTCGTGACCATGAGACTTTTATAAATTTTTATCATAAAAAAGCAATGATGTCTATCAATTAAAACTATTTATTTTGTAATTTAGTTTGTTTTGATATCAAGAAGAATAAAAAACGGAAAATCATTAACAAAAATGGAGCATACCCAAAAAAGTATTTATCCTTATATAAATTGTATAAATAAATAAATTATAGCCTTGTTTAAGATGATTGAAATGTAAACATTGTTTTAGATCTAGCTTGTGTGTAAATCAAATTTTCTTCTCCATTGATAGTAGACAATGCTGGTTGGGACCATATGACGGAGAACTCTCTATTGATAATGTCTAACGAGGTACCCTTGGGACTGTAAACAAGCCAGTTAGATCCGTTAGGGGCTTGGAAATAACAATTTCTGTTGGACATTTGTCTTATAATTCAATGAGCTTTGTAAGGACCATTCCTTCTCTTATTGGTTAAACTATTTTACGTTTGATGGGTATAGTTAGAATTGCAATAGTAATGAATCAATAAGCAGAAAATTGATGAAAATATTCATTAAAAATAAATAAAATGTTAGTTTATTATAAAAATTTTATATAAATGACTTAAAAAACTGCAGCGACATTTATTCAAATAATTCGACAAAGAGGACAACCAAACCTATTTGTTTTTTGAAAGAAAAGTATTCATAAATTGCATATAATATTTCTTTAAATTTATCGTAAAAGCCTATCTTTAAGATGTTACCACTCATAGATACAATTTAAGAGATCAGAGATATTTTCCGTGATAGCCTGCTTCATTTTGTGTTGTAAGCTAACGGAGAGGTGTAGGATATCTTCATCTTTTTTAAGCTTAATTATAAATATCTAATACAAGATTTCAGTATTTTTTGAAGTTTTTCATTAAGTTGTTGTGGTTGGGTCCGCAAAGCTAGAAACCATCAGAGACATTTTCCATGATAGCCTGCTTCTTTTTGTGGTCATCGACCGGTTTCGGGCGTTCGCATATCATCAGGATGTTTTTGTCAAAACAGTGTGATAATTTGGTCTTGCAAGTATATGTTATCATACTGTTTGACAAAAAAGCATCCTGATGATGGGCGAACGCACGAAACGTTGACCACAAAAAGAAGCAGGCTATCTCAGAAAATATCTCTGATGCTTTCCAGATCTGCGGAACCACCCAACCACCCAGAACAACAATTTAATAAGAGACTTGTCCCAATTTCCTAGATTTTCGTTGCCCAAAATTGATGTTTATTTATTCACATTTACACCCGACATTTTTATTAGTTATTTATGTTTTTTAAGGCTTTCTTTCCTTGTTTTGACCAGACTGTATAGCAAAGCAGATTCCTCGGCCAAGAACCTTATCAGACATTTTCCATGATAGCCTGCTTCTTTTTGTGGTCATCGACCGGTTTCGGGCGTTCGCATATCATCAGGATGTTTTTGTCAAAACAGTGTGATAATTTGGTCTTGCAAGTATATGTTATCATACTGTTTGACAAAAAAGCATCCTGATGATGGGCGAACGCACGAAACGTTGACCACAAAAAGAAGCAGGCTATCTCAGAAAATATCTCTGATGCTTTCCAGATCTGCGGAACCACCCAACCACCCAGAACAACAATTTAATAAGAGACTTGTCCCAATTTCCTAGATTTTCGTTGCCCAAAATTGATGTTTATTTATTCACATTTACACCCGACATTTTTATTAGTTATTTATGTTTTTTAAGGCTTTCTTTCCTTGTTTTGACCAGACTGTATAGCAAAGCAGATTCCTCGGCCAAGAACCTTATCAGTTTGCCAGTAGGAATCATTATGAATTTGAAGTTTACGAGATTAATGTTAAGCACTAATTGAAGATATTGGTTTTGTAAGAAGTTGACTTTGTTGAATTTATTCAATTTTATCTCTGTTAACGGAAGCTATAATTGAGAAAGACATTATTTCTCTGGCTTCTATTATTAACTGGTTACTAAATGAGTTATGATTAAAATAAATTTTCATTTCACCCAAATGGAAAATCAAACTGTAGAATAAAACCAAAGGATGTGAAAGGAAAAAAAATTTTTACAAAGAGATCACCAGTAAAAAAATTATTAACTACCTACCCACTTCATCTCCATTAAAAATGTCCACATTTCAATAATTTTAATAAACTTTTAACTTAATGTTACAAAAAATAAAAAAATAAAAAAAAAAGATTTGAATTATGCTGGTTCTAATCGAGCATGACAAACGATACTGTCGACCCATCGCTGTTAGCTGGGGTAAAAATAAATATACCCATAGAATTATATGTTAAAAGGAAAAAAACAACAAAAAAAAGACAAATTTGAATATTCAAAATAGTAGCTCGAGAGGTGTGTGTATGTACCAGCCAAAAACTTTTTAAAAAGAGTGCGTGGTGGTGGACCGGATGAAACTTGTATGTCAATAAATCTATCTCCAGGGATAATCGTTAATTAATTTACCTATAATTAGTATTCTGAGAGGGATCTCAGCGTGTGTGGTATCCGGTAGCATGTTCTTCACTATACTAACTCCACTTCATCTTACTAAAAAGATAAGAGAACGCTGGAACTACCTGGAGGACACAGCACCTAACTCGCTCCTTATAAATCAACACCTGCGCCATGTTCTTACCATTTCTGTCTTTCTCACCTATTTTTCACTTCTCCTCTATCTTGAGTAAATTTCTATATTAATATCTATATCGACTTCATATCATCAAAATTATTATCTCTGCTAGCAAACCACATTGAAGATATATATTGAAAAATAATAGAATTCTTGTCAATGAAATTAATTAAAGGATAATACTTACAATTGGTTGCTTATGAGTAATTATATAAAAGTGTAGGGGGCGGGTATTGGTGTAGTGGTTATGAGCATGGACTTGTAAGTGGGAGGACCCCAGTTCGAGTCCCGCGTATAACTGCTAAATTTTATATTTGTTTAAAAAATGTTAACAGTAAAGTAGGAGCTTCCGCCCCCGTCCGCGACACCTAATTTGGTAGTTGGACGTTAAGCCCGCCTGAAAAAATAGGCATTACTCTTTACTTAACTTTATAAAAGTATAGTTTAATAAAGACTTCAACTCCAGTTGCTGCTAACTTCCTGATGAATAGATATGAAATAATGAAATTATGATAATATGGGTGTGTTGACACAGTCACACAATTATCTCAGTTTTACTGAATTTACGCTGAATTTCTTAATGCCAGCGGCGGCGGCCCATCAAGTTCGCAAGTGGTGGTGGTGTATTAGTAAAAGGGAACATATCTAAATTCAACTCAATTTAATTCAAAATTAAATTCACTTGGATATTTTTTTAAGATATTTTATGTTATACAAAAAAACACGATTTCTCAAATAACAAATTTAAACAACAAAAAATAAATAAATTATTTAAATATAAATTCATTCTTCGAATTTTTAGCTTCACAAAATTTTTGAATAACTTTTTCATTAAAATTATTTATTTGAGAAATCATGTACTAACTGCTATTTGCTGAACAATAATGTTAGGAATGGAAGGACTTTTGTTTTTTATTTCAATTTTTTTCAGGGTGATGTCAATTGAGCTAAATTTAATTTTTTTAAAGTATTCACTAACACCCATCTTGATAACCTTTACCTTTGTTTATTTTTTTCGTATAAAAATAATATTATTGAAAAAAAAGAAATATATATTTTACCGTTAAATTTTTAACGAACAAAATACTTTCTTTTTTTTTAATATAACCTATAATATTGCACACTATTACAATCAGCGTTGCCCGGCGAGCAGCTACAATAGCACTAGTTAGCTCGAATTATTAATGTAAACGAAGCTTGTCGGAAATAACCGAATATGACCATTTTTTGACTGCGAATTGGGCATCGTTGACATTAACCAACGCTTGATGAAATAATTCTTTCATAAAAACAGATATTTATTAATGGTATTTAAATAATAAATATGCAGAGATTGTTATGTTATTTTTTTTTTTTTTAATTTAAGGCGCGTCAACATCTATGGTTATTGGCGCCCGGAGCCTTCTCAGTGCACTGCCGGCCTCCGGACAGTGTTCTCTCGTCACAGACAACACTCGGACAGTGAGCTGTAGACGCTAGGAAGAAAAAATCTAAGGGTAGCACAGCTGAATACGAACCCAGGTCTTCCGCGTGGGAGTCCAGTACGCTAACCACTTAGCGTGCTTCCCTTTGCTATGTTATTATTATTGTTTATCATAAATTAAAAAATTTTATTTTCTGGGGACTCTGCCATGTTGCAGTGCTTGTGCACTAGCCGCCATTGCTTAATGCTTTAAATAATTGTAATTATGTAGATTTTAGTACCTTCCATTTTGTTGTACTAGCTTTTTAGAGGGAAGTGAAAAACTCCTGAAATTGCTAAAAGATTTTGTTAAAACTCAGAATTTGTTTAATTCTTTTTTTGTTTTTAATTATTCTTAGATATCATAAATGTATGGAACCATTCCATAAATTAGTGGGAATCTAAACGTCCCTTAAAATGTTTCAAATAAGAGTGAAATATCTTCAATGTAGCTAGCTAGATAATAGTTTTGCAATAATTAATGGCTACCAAATCAATGTGTGTAACAAAGCCAAATTCCACCTTCCACAAATATAATTGAAAATTTTAAGCGAACACACTTGTGCCAATTGCAAATCAAAGCATGAATTAATTTATTATAAAATGGTGTCCAATTGTCGGCCCGACAAAATTATGGTATTATGAATGACAGAAAAAGCTAATCACAACAAAATATTTTTTTAGAACGACAAATTTAATAATGAACCACAAAATATTCTAGTGGATTCCAATGATATTGCATTTCTTATCGAAATTGTTAATTTTTACTAAAATTTAATTAATTATAATTAACATTTTATTGATGATCTTTGTAATTTTTTTCTTTCAACTTCCTTTGGTTTTATTATTCAATTTGTTATTCAATTTAGATGAAATGAAAATTTATTTGAATCATAACGCATTTAACAAAATCAGTTTTCATAACAGTATAACCAGCTAATAATCGACGCAAGAGAAATTATGTCTTTCGCAATTACTTACGTTAATAAAGATGAAATTGAATAAATTAAAAAAAAAATTATTTATTTATTTCGATTATTTTGCATTTATTAGTTTTACATTTATCACACACATTCTATCTGCTTTTGTTGTTGTGCATTTTTTATAGCAATTTGATTCATAATGCTGATAATATGCAAGTGAATATAATCATAATACAATAAATATCTAGTGCAATGAGATGGCTAAACTCTTTGATATGTTGATAAAATTGAATTAAATTTTTTTCCCCCACCCCTGGGCCAGTTCTTGTTTGTGTATATTTATAAAAACAAATTAAAATATTAATTTTTTTTTGTTTTTTTGTTTGTTTATTTATATTTAAAATCTGTAACAACAGTACAATAAGTAAATGTGGTCTAAGATACATGTGGCTTGAAGGCTTGATGAAGGAGGTGGCCAATGCCACTCTTCCTGGTCTTGTTACTCCTCTTCCTGTGACAGGAGGTCCCTTGGCCACTGGCGCTTCAACCGTCTGGGAGGATTCCCAGGAATGGTTAGGGAGGACAGGTTTGTGACGTGCGGGTTCGTGTGTGTTCCTAGTTTGCTGTAGAATCGTTTGTAAAGTTGTTGTGTGAGGTCGTGTACAAATGGGATTTGAAGGTCAGTATGTAGCGTCATGTTAGAAACATAGTATGGGCATTGTGTGATTGTTCGCAGTATCTTGTTCTGTATGGCTTGTATCCGTTTAGTGTGTGTCGGTTTGGCAGTTCCCCAAAGTTGTAGTCCGTAGGTCCAAATTGGTCTTATTATGGTTTTGTAGATTTGAATTTTGTTTTTCAGGTTTAATTTAGATCTTTTGTCAAGTAAGCTTTACTAGGAAGTATCTGGTTTTCATTGACTGTCGAGTTTTCGTTACGTGTATGTACCATGTCAAGCGTCTATCTAGGTAGAGTCCAAGGTATCGGATGTCTTTTTCGTGTGGTATAGGAGTATCGTTAATATACACAGTCGGGCAGTTTGATCGTCTGAGGGTGAAGGTTATATGTGTACATTTTGTTTCATTAATTTGGATTTTCCAAAGCTTGAAGTGTTCCTGTATAAGATTTAAATGGTCCTGTAGGAGTGAGGATGCAGTGGTGGCGTCTTTCTGAGTTGAAAGTATTGCTATGTCGTCTGCATATGTAGCCAACATAAATTTAAAAATCAGTAGGTGTAGGGATGTCCATTGTACTAATAGAATATAGTATCGGTCCGAGAATACTTCCCTGCGGCACGCCTGCCTTAATGGGGAACACTGCTGAGTATTGATCGCCATTACGTACTGTGAAGAATCGGTCAGACAGATAACTTTTAAGCAGCCGATAGTGCCCATCAGGCAGAATCTGCCGAAGTTTGAACAGGAGACCATTGTGCCACACTTTGTCGAAAGCCTGACTAACATCAAGAAAAGCTCCTGATGTGTAGCATCCTCTTTCCAGCGAAGAGGAAATTTCGTCAACCAGTCTGTGACATTGTTGTGTGGTAGAGTGTGATGTCCGAAATCCAAACTGATGTCACGGGATGACACTGTCTAATTCAGGTTGTATGTCGGTCAGTAGTAGCCGCTCAAAAATCTTGGAAAGTATAGGAAGGAGGCTAATTGGTCTGTAAGAAGTTGGTAAGTGAATCGGTTTGTTTGGTTTCGGTACCATTGTTATAACTGAAAATTTCCATTGTATTGGGAAGTGTGTCAGTCTCAGAATGGAGTTGTAGATGTTAGTAATGTGAAGAATGGCTTTTTGTGGAAGTTGGCGTTATTTTGGCGGTAATAAGGTCGTATCCTGGAGCTTTGTTTGGTGGCAGTTGTATTATTGCTTTTTTCACTGTTTTGGGGTTAATGTGCTTAGAAGGAAGACTTAATTGGAGAGGAGTATCAAGAAATTCTTCTATGTAAGAGTGAAACGGGTGAATATTGTCGTTAGGTGTGAATGTAGAGGATAGGAGTGTACCAAACAGGTGTGCTTTGTCTCTTTCAGATTTTACCCAGGTTCCGTCAGTTTGTTGTATTGGAAACGATGGTGTTTTAGATTGTTGGAACTAACAATCTATCTTCTATCTATATATTAATTATTTAATAATATTATTTTCTTTAGATTAACAACACAATAATTTAAAAAAATTTATTATCTTTGCCAATGAATTGTATAGTACAATATTTACTGTATTATAATTTCTGTTAATTAAAACTACTTTTAGACTTTAATTTACTTTAAAAAAGAAACTTGGTGTATTTGTTTCTTTTTTCGCCCTAAAAGAACGAAAGTGTGAAACAATAAAGATGACCACCCGATCGCTAGAATATTTATTCTGTATTTATGCGAAAAATTGATAGAAAATGTAGTTAAACGTAATCTTTACTTTATAACAGTAAATTCAAAGTAGGTTTTCTCCGTGCGGGCATAGTGATTTGCCTGTAGTATCTGTTGCCATTACAAACAATTCGTAGTGCTAATTAAATAATATTTTCTCGTTATTTGCGAAACTTTAGTCACGCTGAATATTCTGTAATACGGTTTTAATATTCCCCATTATATAAAGTAATTATAGGAACCTAGTTCATTCTTACGAAAATCTTTTTTTATGAACTTAATAGCACCATTAAATTAGAATTCTATCTATCACAAAATACAACTGATTCTTACTCATTAGCCGCTTTGGTTGCCAGCTGTGTACACAAAATGTAGTCGTCTATAAAGTGTATAATGTGTTGTAAGAATGAGTGAGAGAGTGTGGCAGAGAGATGGAGAATGTATAAATACGTATGTGTTTTTTGGATGGAGAACTAGAAGTTTGTCTGCGGGTACGCCAAACTCATGTAGTTGCCTACATCAGAGACTGCTGTAAGCCCTTCTGTGTTTATGTGAGTGTGAGTAAGAAGGTGTCAGTTAAATTTTATTGCATTGTTTGGCCGCAGAAGCCCAAGATTCCAATTAAATATCTGGTCAACCATATGAAGTACTTTTTTTTGACCTTCATCAATAAAATAAATAGAAATATTGAGGTTTAGTCATTTAAATATTGTTTTTTTTTTATAATCTTAGACATTATTTTTACAATGATTTTACTGGGGGACTTAATGAAAAGCATCGTCTGCTTTTTTTTGTGGTTATCGACCGGTTTCCGGGCGTTCGCCCATCATCAGGACTGTTTGGTCAAAACAGTGAGATAACATAGGCTTGCTGATAACATAGTGTATAAACTATATTTGCTCTGTGCAAGTCTATGTTATCACACTGTTTTGACAAAACATCCTCATGATAGGCGAACGCTGGGAAACCGATCGATGACCACAAAAAGAAGCAGGCTATCATGGAAAATATCTCTGATGCTTTCCAGCTCTGCGGACCCAACCTCAACAACTTAAATGGAAAACTTTAAAAAAATACTGAAATCTTATATTAAATATTTAAATTTAAGCTGAAAAAAAAGATGAACATATCTCTCTCTACACCTCACATCTCTCCGTTGGCTTGCGAAAATAGAAGAAATTTTTTTTCATGAGTATAACGTTTTAATCTCTCCTTAAAACTGGTGTTCCTTCTTACCTCGCTAATTCACTTGTTATTGTTTCGAAACATAGGCAAAGTTATAGTTTTTTTTTTTATGACCGGATTTCAGTATTTCTATTTTTCTTTATCTGATTAACCTATATGGGGTGCTAATACAATGTTTTTGACTTTCTGAAATATTTAAACGAATACTTTATATAGTTACTAACATTTTGCTTTCTCTAATTTATTATTTACATCAGCCATGATAGTATAATGCTCATTAGTTCACTTATTAGCGCACACGCCTTTCGTGCAAGGGTTCGGGGTTCGATTCCCGTGGGGGCAAAGTCGTTGTAGGCCCAGCATCGTAAGAAAAAGTGGGAAGCTATAGTTGGTAGCGCACCCAGGTAGCGAAGGCCGGAACTAAACGGCGAGGGAACCGCAGCCTGCTTAATACACACGCACCTCAATAGAAAACGCCGTCTGGTCCTTCACGGGTTGTTGCGCCATAGATTTATTTTATTTTATTTAAGTAGAACTCCTCGAATTGCTGGAATTTAAAATTAATTTCATTCCCTAGAGTAATAATAATTTATTTAAAATAATAATAATAATAATGTTTTATAATTTTATTTAAAAGATAAATAAAAAATAAGATTGTACATTACACAAGACGAGGATAATATAAATTTTTATTTTCACAATATAGTAAGAAATTAGTGTTGTCTGATGATGATGTTATATGAAGGCATATGTATAGGTGTATATATGCTGCAAGTGCTCAGAGTGTTGTGATGCGGGCACTAACTATCTTGTCTCTATGAAATAGCGATACTAATACTAAAATGTGATTTAATCAAACAATATTATTTACAGTGTTGACAACCTTGTAACAATTCATAATTTTTTTTTTTTTTTTCATTTTGTTATATTATTTTCTCTTTTAGGTAATTACATAAATTGCATAGATCTATTGAATATTAACATTTTTGTTGATGTGTAAAAAAATAGTATGTAGACTACCCAGTGATTTATTTTATTTATTATTTTGAATTAAAATTTGAAAAGAAAAGTGATAAATAACAAAAATTAAATGAGTTAAACATGATTTTGTTCAACCAAATTTTGATTCAATTTGCTAAAATATGTCTAAATATAATAAAAATAATAATGTGACAAAATGTGTTTAAATATTTATTTTAAAACCAATCTACCTGTATATATATTGTGTTTGATATACATCCTTATTAATTTCTCTTACAGCAATAGGATTAAGTGATTGTCAAAATTTACCTAACCTAACATAACCTTCATTTTATTAGAAAAACATTTTCTAATTGTTTACCTATATATTGTATTTGATTTACATTAATTTCTCTTGCAGTAGTAGAATCAAGTAATTTTCAAAATTTACCAAGTTCAGGTATTATCAGGTTTTTGTGATTTCGAAAGTGGCACCAATGAATTTTTTTTTAAAAAGCTTCTAATACCATTTACAAGCGTAAAAGTCTTAACACTTTTATTTGAAACATTTTCCAGGATTGATATTGATTTTCTAAGGACGTTGTATAGGAGTAGAAAACATTATTTCAGTAAATATTGGTTCTCTTATCTATATATAATATTCAGTTATAAATTAGAAGCTTTGCTAGAATTCTACTTATATTCTTTTCTATAAACTTCTAAACAACTTGATCGTCAGAGTTATGTCCCAGTTTCATCTTTATAAGTATTGAAAACAAGAAACTTGATTTTCACACCGAACTTCAACTTTAGATTTATCTTTCGCTCGGCGAAGCTTACAGATTCTCGATTCTTAAATAATTATTTGATTTATTTAAAATTGTTGGTAGTCCGAAATAAAGAGCAAGTTAGTGCTGTTAGGTTATAATATCTCCCTATCTTATTATTTTTGCATAAAAAATTATTATTGATCCTTTAAACCCAAAATAATACATATTTATTGAAACTTTATAGGGCTTTTAGAAACTACCGACCTGCGAGGGTTTAAAAATTTTGAATCGCCTTGAATAAAAGGAAGAAGAATATGCGATTATATTCTACAAAATTCATTATAATTGTTACATTTTTTTTATATTTGTTATACTAGTTTAAACTATTCTTTCTATTTTGATTATTTTGAATAGAAAAAAAAAATTCCATTTCACTTTTTTATGCCTTTGTTATTTATAAACTTTTAAGTTGAACTTTGTCAGATATATTACATTTTTTCATTTTGTTAAAGTTGCATTTAAGTTAGGAGTATGCATAAAGAAAAGTTAAGTAAATAGTTAATGTTTAGTAGCCTATGCTGAGAGGCCTGCGGCGAGTTCTTAATAAGGAGTATGCTTTACGATTAGTGTATGCGGGTATCTCTTATACAACAACGTGATTTTTATTTAAACATCTCGTAACAAATTTTATTTAGATTGTTTCTTTCTTACAAGTATTTTATTGCTAAACATCATAAATGTCTAATAATAATTATGAAGAGAATGAAAGAGATTAAATGTAATTTAAAGCCAATTGCACATGTATACTTCAGACAGAAAAAAAAAAGTATCCAGATCAAAATGATACATAATTCTGTTTGTATCAATGAAATGTTCATTTTTACTTTTCATAATTCCCTTGATATATCTATACTCTGTGTAAGTCCCTCTTTTCAAATTTTGTAGATGTCGCGTCATCAGATTAATTATAATAGAGTTTATTCAGAAAAAATAGGAGTAATTTCTGTACACAAATAAAAAGTAATAACTGCTGTATTTTTCGCCAATCTGAATAATTTTTAATGAAAAACAGCTGTAACTTTTTCACAGTATCATACTTAATATGATAAAAGTCCAAATCTGGACGTTATAACTCATAATTAAGCGAGAGGCTGCATAAAATACTTTTAACTTTGAATTTATTGGGACATTGGAATTGTCAATTAATTTATACCGCGTACAATTAATAGTAAATTTTGATTTTCGTAATTTTTCTTAAAAGTGCTGCTCTAAAGAGAAAGATGGTGTGAGAAGAAGTCTTGATAAATAATTATATTTATCCACTATGCCAATACTCTTTCCTTGGAAACTCCATTTTTCATCTTCAGCATGCCTGCCATCTCTTTTTGTGCAGTCAAATTTCATGGAATTATATAAAAATGACTTTTATAGTCCTAAAAGGATTTAAATATCTATATCTACGAAAATTTAGTTAATAAAATTAAATAAAAGGATGTCGTAAGCAAGAAACATCGATAGAAGTGTAATGGTTTTGAGGACACAGTATATTCGTTTTTAAATTTTCTTTTTATTTGTTTCTGTTGTTTAAACAATTTGAATAGAAAATTAACCTAACTAAACTTTTGAAACTAAAGAGCGAAATTATCTAAATTATTTGTCAGTTCAAACTTCTCTTTGATCCCTAAAGGTAAGTCCACACTGGTAGACAAAATCGTGCAGCTGTCTATAGACATTCGAGAATATTATCCATAGACTGTTGAGAACAAGTTGCAAAACAATTTGTAGACTTAGTCACGCGTCCACACCTATATACAGTGTCTCAGGTTAGTATTGGAACATTTTCGTAATGGCCGGAGACATTGCTGGTTGTGGGTTGATAACCGCTTCTTTATTATTTTTGAAAGTAAAAACAGAAAAAGAAGACGTTGGTGGGCACGGCAGATTTTTATTAGAGGGATAAAATTTTTTGGATAAATTGAGATTGGGCATTGAGAAAGATGCCATGGAATTCTGGAATTTCACACGGTTGACGGGAAGGTCAACATCACTGGGGGAGGAGTGATTTTGAAGATTTATTTCTGATGGTTGGGGGAAAAATCGTTAAGCATCACACGAATTTCCGGGAAAACATCCCAGTTTCTCTCAGGTTGGCAGTCACGCCCCGTTTCCTGGCGACTGGTAGGACTCATTCAAATTGTAGCTAATGTAGTTTCTGTTTATAGGACACGTCCAGACTACGAAATGTTGAGCAACAAATCGCAAGATTTCTATTTGAAATGGGTGACCTAAAGACATGAGATTTTTATCTATGCTGAACACCCAAATTGTTCCCGACTGTCTGTCGACAATCGCAGAACTTTGTTCATAGACACGAGTCGCGCGATTTTATCCACCGGTGTGGACAAGGCATAACTATGAATTTCTGTACCATCCGTAAGCTTGAGTTATATTGAAAAAGATCTTGCAAATGAATTGTTTAACGGATCAAAATTTGATTGATGTGCAATAGCGATGCGAAAGCTTTTTTTTTTTAGTAACAAGTCATAGCCACCGATGATTGCAATTTGTTAACCCTTCAAAATAGTTGGGCCACGCCTATTTGCCCACGTAGCCCAATATGATGCTCCATTATTCTAACCTAAGTAAAACTCCAATCTAAACTGGATATTTGTATTTATTTGTTTATGTTTCAGAAGTTTTGGTGCAAAATGTAGCAAATGTTCACGTGGAATTTCGGCTAGAGATTGGGTACGCAAAGCGAGAGATCATGTATACCATCTAGCCTGTTTCGCTTGTGAAGCTTGTAAAAGACAGTTAAGCACAGGTGAAGAATTTGCTTTACACGAAGATCGTGTCCTATGTAAGGCTCATTATATGGAAACTGTTGATGGTGCTACTACATCCTCAGATGGTATTAGATCTTCATTAACTTAAAAAAAAACCGTAATTATAAGTTTTTTTTAACTGTTTAGAAAGTAAATTAAATAAACTAGATTCCTGCATTTTTTTACTCTAATAAAATTGTCATAATGAAGGATATAAGCAGAGTTGGGCATCAGTCAATAAAAATCATTGAACAAATACAATTTCTTAAATTTTAATATAGCTGGTTTTTTTTTTAGTTTCATCAAAATTTTATTGATTTTTTTTTTTTTTAATCATTAAGCCAAATTATTCACTATCAATCAAAGAAACATACTGCAGGCAGTATAAGAATGGGAATACCATCTACAGACAGACATACATAGACGCAGCACATGAATGCAGTGAGTAAAATATAACTGAACTAATCTACCCAGTTATATCTGAATATTTATGGAAAGAGACATACTTTTACAGATACATAACGTATGCTGATACATGAGAACATAAAGACATCTAAGATATCTGGAAGTAACAAACAAACAGACCCACAATATTAATATTAAGTAATGGGTGCCTATCGGCATGGGACCTAAGCCTATGTGGCTTTTATCCCCCCAATTCATCCCCTAATTATTCTTAGTTTGTCGGTCTGTCTACAATACCCTAAAATATTCTTTAGCTCCAACCCTCCCAGACTTTCCCGCACGAATGTGGCTTTCCCGAATACATGAACCTACTACCAGCGAAACGGAGACACTGACATAAATAGTGATATACCGTTTCCCTAACTCCATCATCACAGATCTGACGTATGGGACTAGACAACCTCCCTATATTATGCAAATGACTAGCCACCCATGGTATTCAGTCACTACACTTACTAAGGTCCTCAATCTTATCCTGCTCAGGAACTGGAGGTAATCTGAAACCCTCTGCTTAGTCTCTTTGGTAAATCTTCTGGTCTGGAGGCACCCCGGCGTGTCCTTCCAATGTTTTTCCAAAACTCTAGTCTTCCAGAGTCTAATCTGACTATCGCAGAACCTCTTAGTGATAGCAAGGGCTGGTTCAAGATCACAAAAAGGTAAAGGGCCGGTCCGCCCTCTCATCAATCTTCTACTCCCGCGTGTCCGGAATCCAAAAGAGCTGCACTTTGCCCCTCTGAGCAAAGGTATTAAGCCTTCTCCTACATTCGCCCACTAATTTCGAACTCAGCACTGCTCGTTAAAAGCCCTTAGTGCAGCCTGATTATCAGAGTTATCCGCACCTCTTTAATTTCTCCCTGCCACCCCTCCGCAAGGCAGCAGCATTCAATGATGTTAATGAATTCGACCTGAAAAAAAGTGGTCATGCCCCCAAGATCACAGATCTCCCCCAGTCTAATCTCTGCAACTATGCTCCTGCTCCTGACAGGCCTGTTTCCTTCTGTCTAGAACCATCCGAATAGTAGCAAATAATGCCATTAGCCACCTCTATAACTTTTTGAGGGTATTCTCCCCCAAATACTGATGTAATTTCATAATCTCTCTCAAATCTCCTTTTCTTACTCGTCTCGTCAATTTTAGAGAGCAGAAACTGGTTCATCTGCCAGAACTTATCCTCGATCCTAGTAGTGTGATTTCCCCGAAACGTTCTTACCCAATCTCCCTTACATCTCATCTTAAGGTAACCGTTCATTGCCCTGCCTACAACCACATGCTGAAGGGGAGTTGATTCCAGCAACATTTCCCAGTGCCGATGTCAGTGTCGTTCTCATCGCGCCAGTTATGGCCAAACAAATTTGCTTACATTGTAGAAATACATGTACAAACAAAAGTAGACCCACAGCATACCCACATACTGACAGACAAAATATCTTATAAATAATAAATATATTTTTATACAGACATAAAGAAGTGAAACTTACAGAAAGAAAATGTATTAGTGACAGACTCTTCTGTATAGGGACAATACAGATCGAACAAAGTATCCGTATATAACATGCAAACATACCTAAAGTTAGACAGATCTATATAATAGAGAATATACTAAGACTGTAGACTAATCCCTACGAGGTAAAGAAGTGTTTTGGGTCATGAATAGCCTATCTAAAGCAGTTAATAATGAAGAAACGGAATATCTGGGAGTTTAGACCCTCCAACAAGATAGTATTTGAATAGAAATCTTAAAAAAAAAAGTATTGCTTTTATTTATAAAATTCAAATCAGGCAAAATATAACGAATAATTTGTATGTTGTATTTATTCGTTATTTAAGAATTTATATATAGAAAAATCAGCTAAGTCTCCTGGCTGGCGCTGTCGTAGACTTCGCCTTTTTTAGAGTTATGTTCATATTTGCGTAATTAGGAAAAGGGAACCATAGACAAATATATACAGCGTCCCTTCTTATTGGAAGATTTTTTTAATAGATAAAAATAAAATCATCTAAATATTTCTTTTAAAAAGTAAATTTACACTGATTAAATCAACTAATTTTTTTTAACACTTATTTTTTATTTGTAGAAACTTGATTTGCTTAAACTAAATATTTGAATTGAATTAATCAAATTAAGTTAAAGATTTGAATTTTAGATGATTATTATATTTAATATTATTTCATAATTAGTTAATTTGAAATTTTTTAACTTAGTTTTTGTAGTAATTTAAATTTTCATTAGATTGATATAAAGGAATAAGACTTTTTATGGAGATACTAAACATTATAGAAAAATGAAGTAATCTGCTAAAATGATATAACTATGTTCATGTGTAAATACTTTAAAGCAATTAATTCCAGTACAATAGCCGAGAGACTGGTGGTAAATCACTGACACTAAAAGGGTGATGCGTTTTTCTAAAGTAGCTTTAATTTTGTAGTGACTATTGCATGTCCATTTATAGAAATTTCCTGTCTAAGTAATTAAATGTTTAAAGTTTCTGTCAAACTGAACAATATTTGTTAAGTATTATTGCGCCAACAAAATGTCAGCCCTTTTATAAAGTTATCACTTTAAGAAGAAAATTACTCATCACTTAGTAATAGCGACCCCATCAATTTATTCTTTGACCCCCCCTATACCCACACTTTTCAGCTTGAGAAACCGTTAATCTAACTAGTTGAACTTTCCAATTTTCAATCGTTTAGTAAAGCTTCCAGTTGAAGTAAATGTTCTGGTACCTTTATTGCCCATTCTAAACGCCCCATTTTTTTTTACTTTGTACAGAATTGATTCTAATGTGAACAACTATATAAATTTTACTCAAAACGAATTTATTATTTTCAACGTTTCTACTGATAAGATTCTGTATAATTTTTTAATTAAAAAAGCACATTTTATAATTCTGAGCATGTTACTTTATCATTTAGTGATTAAAATATTGAGGTTAGGAAGCAATGCATAGTTAAATAATATTTTTATAAATAATGTTCGCTATATCTTTTATTTCATTTAGAGGGAGGAGATTCTGAATCATACCACAACAAAAGTAAAGCTAAACGAGTGCGTACCACTTTTACTGAAGAACAACTACAAGTTCTGCAAGCAAATTTTCAATTGGATTCCAATCCCGATGGTCAAGATTTGGAAAGGATAGCCCAGATTACTGGTCTTTCGAAAAGAGTTACACAAGTTTGGTTTCAAAATTCGAGAGCAAGACAGAAAAAACATCTACACACTGGAAAGATGAAAAATTCTCAATGTAAGTATTACTAAAATAAAAACAGAACCTATGAGCAGTTGATAGATTTATTAATACCACAAATTATTGTAAAAATGACACTCTCCGAGTCGGAGAATGAGATGTCTAATATTTACACTAGAGAATGGGAATAGTATATTTTCATATAGCTAGATAGGATCTAGCAGGATGGATTTCAATAGAGGTCAAAAGATTGTACTAGAAAGATTATTACTGTACTGTACAATTTATCGTGTTTAATTTTTAGTCAGTTTGCGTTTAGATCACTTAAATCGGATCTTTACTCTTAAATTATATTGTGCAATCACTTTTCAGTGATTGAAATTGGTTTCTTTTATCGTTGTTCCCATATGCGTTTAAACGAAAATTGTTTAATGCCTATTCCAAAGATTATTGCACTCTTCTATTACGATTGTAGTAGGATTTTAACAGATTTTGAATTACTAAGATTCTATTAATTGATAGTATTCTCTTCAAGAAAAATTTTTCCAATAAAAATAATAGTCCTGACTTTTCCAGAGGTTTCGCACCTTCACGCTTTCCATGGAGATTCCTCAAAGAAAATATGTCTGTTATCCAGGTCTCACTTAACTTAGTGGTGACTGACATTCTATTGTTTAAATCAGATATGTTTCAGTTTATGAAAAACATTTTCATGGGTCGTGTTTCGCGAGCACAATTGTTTTGGAATGACATTGGTTGCAAAAATATGATATGAATTCCCTCGAAGCTTCTGGTTTTAAAATAAAAACTAATTAAAATAAAAACTAAATCGATTGAGTTGGTGGTCATTTGTCATTCACATTACGAACAAAAAGCAATGTTTATATAAAATTGTGTGGAATTTTCATCATCCTAAAAACATTCAGATGATTCTATAAAAAAAAAAAATTAAGTCACATTTATCATTTATGCCAATTTATTTTCTTGAACATGAGGTTTAAGGATTGGGTAATATTTTGAATTTAAAGATTATTATTCCGTCTTTATTCATAAATATTTTTTTTTACTTTTCTAGCTTCTTGATACTCGTTTGTTTCGAGATTTTAAAACTATTTTTCTATATGTACTAGTAAACAATTAGATTTTGGTATATAACCAAATCTTGAATTTCAAATTTTCTAATCTCCAGTTGTGATTTTTGTGAATGTCTTATTTTTTTTCTTACAAGCAAAATATTTTTATGCATCGTTAATTCGAATGAAATCTTTTCTAAAAAACAATAATTTTCAATTCCAAAATTTTAGCAAAGGTAACAGGTAAATCAGCATATGTGGGGTCTTCTGCAATCTTCCATGTATTTTAAGTTCAATTGGGAAATTTTCTATATCTTAGTTTTTTTGAGAGATGCCCAGGGTCGCATAAAAAGTGTATTAGGGCCGCCTGTTAATAGAGGTACAGGCTGGCATAAATTTGGTAACATATCTTATGCATCCAAACCATATTAAGTGTAAAAAATATTAAACATCGATAATAAACCCAACGGATTGGCAGAAGTATATTTTTTTTTATCTAGATTATTAAAAATATTTTCGGTTGCTAAGGATTTTAAATTCAAATTTTTAATTTTCTTTCTCTCATCAGTATCGTTCTCTTTTGTACAGGTCACCAAAATAACGGACAAGGTCCTTTAAGTAGAGAATTGGGAGAAACAAGTCCTTTTGGAAGGCATATAAATTTACAACTGACCTATTCTTTTCAACACCATACTAAAACATCCCCAGCGTATCAGTCTCAACATACCCGTGAGTTTCTAAAAACTAGTGTAGTATTAGTTTAAAATTTTAGTCTCTAGCAAAGAAAGATTATTTATTTGTAATGTGCTTAACACATATCATGCGTTAACATTCTTCTTTATGCATTCATCAATTATTTACATTTACTTCAATTGTATTTAAACAGTTAAGATAAGATAAATGAATATATAATTGTGAATCAATAATTTATAATTGAATTATTAATAAGAATCCTGCAAATTTATAGTGTCCGAACCATCATCTTTGGATGAACTTTCTCAAGAGTCAATGCTAATGTGTTCTATGCGAGGCGAAGGTGTATGAGGACAAGAAGGGGATGACATTGAGTCATCCCATCATTAACTGAAGCTTGCTTAAGTAAACCATCAAAAAGATTTTTTTTTCTAGCCTTCTGCTTTTAAATATGAACAATGAAACATAGCAACAATTAAGTTTTATATATCAATGCATAAGAAAGAAACCTGTTTAAGAAATTAATTTAAATTCTCGAAAGGTGCGTCATAAATATATATACACATATATCTTTTTCAAAGCCTACAATTTGTTCTATAAAGAAAGTTCTCATTTTTACCAATAATTAAGATTCAATATACAAAATCTTCTGTAAATAGTATATATAATATATACATATATGTAATAAATTTTTAGGATTAGTAAATGTAATATATTTGTAACTTTATAAAAAAAAAAAAAAAAAAACAAACAAACAAACAAATAAATCGGAAAATACTTTCATTTGATTTTAGTTAAAGACTTGTACGTTGATCTGTTTGTACTATTATTAAATATTTTTCACTATATATTAGAGGTGCTTACTCTGTGATGCCATTCTGAAATGTATCTAGAAATTATTGTAGAACAATAACTTATTTATATATCAGTTGTAGTAGGCACTTATCAGTGATGTATAAAGTTAACAAAAATAAATAAATAATAATAAAATACTGTAATGTTAATGTACATAAATTTAGGATTTTATATACAAATTGTAAATATGTTTGTAAATTATCTAAATGTCGTTTTATTCTCTTCTATAGCAAAGTAATTTGTGTATATGTGCAATATACTGTTATTATGTTGTTTTAAATGAATTTAATAACCTTAAATATCAAAAAAGCAAAGACACGTAAAATTAATTGCAATCCTAAAATTTAATATATCTTTTATTTTTAGTTTTTGAACTTAATTATTCATTCGATTGGATTCTTAGTTTTATTTAATTCATTTTTCATATGGAGTATAAAAGCGATGAAAAGCTGAAAGTTTTTGATCGATTGAATAATCTTCTAATAATGAAAAATCAATTACACATATAAATGGCAAATGACACTCTCTATAGCCTTTACAGGCCCTGGTCCTTGTTGAGAGGACTATCCATTTTCCCTATCTAGTGCCCTGGCTTTTCAGGATGAATTATTATAATTATAAATAATTACTGGGGAGCGATGAATGCTACGTAACAAGCTCCTCGAACATTTGCACAAGACAACCAAGCAAGATTGCACTTATCATTCTGAAAATATCCACCAAATAAGGATGGGATGGATCAGAGATATTTTCCTGATACCCTGCTTCTTTTTATGGCCATCGACCGGTTTCGGGCGTTCGCCCATCATCAGGGGGTTTTTGTAAAACAGTGTATAACAATGACTTGCACAGTTCAAATTCAATGTAGTAACAGAATACACCAGTAACACTAGTGTATTACTGTATTTTCTCTGTGCAAGTCCATGTTATCACACTGTTTTACAAAAACCTCGTGATGATGGGCGAACGCCCGAAAGTGGTCGATGATCACAAAAAGAAGCGCTATCATGGAAAATATCTCTGATGCTTTCCAGTTTTGCGAAACCAACCACAACAGCAAAGAATGGATGGGGCTATATTGATCTGGTCTATACATAGTAACCTCCAAAGGAATCTTATCTAATTAGAGCATCAATATTTTTGGCAAATAAGCTTGGAGATCCGCAGCTTACATAGGCAAAACTAGTATCGACGAACCAAGTTGGAAGCTTTCTGTCAATATGTTGTGTTCTAAAAAGGTAAGCTCTTCAATGAAGAGGTTGATGCGTGATTGATTTCAATTATAGGTTGCACGGTATTATCATTAGTATTATTTTTAAAGAAAATGCCAATATCTTTATCTGGCAGAAAACTTTCTTGTCGGTAATGTAACAAGCTTAATAAACTATTTTTGCTATATTTATTTCTGAGTTTTGAAAATTGCAATATGTATAATGGGTATTCTGTAGATAAATTCTATAAATAAACCTGTGTGTTGGACCTGGTTTTCTACCTAATATCTTAGCCTAGCTGTAGCGGATAGAACAATTGTGTCAGAGATGGCAGCAGATTTCCTGGCTTGAAATCAAGTGGACGCTGCGGAAGGTAAGGGATAAGTTCTAGTGGGTGCGCTGCCGGGAGGTTGTGGAACGGTGGTGTCGCAGCTGCGCATTTTTTCCAGTCAACTGAGGGCGGAGCTGTGCATGGGAGCCAGCCAGAAAGACGAGGACGTCCCGTTCCACCCGCAATTTGATGGCTTGGCCCAGCGCACGGTGGGTACCATTAGCAGCTACCTGAGGAAGACGGTAGACGATAGGTAGCAGGGTTGGGATGAGCAACATTCAATCTGTTGCCGGATCAGGTGAGTGTCTCCTCTAGTTCTCTCAGAGTTGGGTGGCGCGTCGAAGAGGAGATTGGCCGGTTGGCGTATCTCCCGGCTGAAAAGAAGGCTGTCTGGGGTAAACCCCGTGCTGCCCGATATGCCATCAGAAAATCGATATAAATGTAGTGGAGCTTAAACGGAATCGAACTTGATCATTCTCACCAAAGGTGGGTCTGTGGGCACTAAGCTAGACAAAATCCTATTTATCAATGTACACGTCAACTATTAGCGTATTCTAATTATTTTATTTATCAAAGAATTCAAACAATAATTTCATCCTAAAATTAAGAAGTCTTTTGCAATGGCGGATTGAGCAATGTATAAAATTGAGTAATATATAGAAATGGAGAATTGGTAGAAATATAATATGTTTAACCCATGACATGATTTATAAAGCGAATTTCGAAAAATAGCAGCAATAAAAGACACTAGGAAACTTGAGACACTGAAATTCTTTAGTTTGTACTAACTATACGACGATATTTTGATGTTTAGTCTTATTGAGTTTGATGGCCAAATTTCTGAAACATTTTTCAATGGAATTAAGATGGGTCTGTACGTTTCTCTATAAGCTATAGCCGGATCCTAATTACTGGACAAAACGGCTCTATTCTCAGCGTAGGTAAGTGGGTAATTGGGATTCGTTGGGATATTTGCAATTGTATACTGAGGAAGGATGGGACTTTGAATCCTGCCTTGCCGGATTCCGTTTTGGTGTGTGTAGTACGTATGTGAACAGCATAGCTCAAAAACGAAAAATCGTAGAAAGTACAAACTTGATAATCCGTTTAGGTATCACCCTGGGATCCGACAGTAGATCAGCGGTCAAAATTCCTCAACCGGAAGTACCACTTACTTGAGGTTTTTTTTACTTTCTTGCAATTTTCTCAAAATTGGCTCCGACGATTTTCTTCAAACTTGGTATATCAACTACTCATACAAAGGTCTACCACTTTTATTTGAAACATTTCTCGGGAAAAATTCATTTAAGAGCACTTTCGGGGGAGGGGTAGAGTTAGGTTTTCCTCTAAAGTGCTATTTCAGTTTACTATACAATTCTGTCATCTAAATAATATTAATTAGAAGTATATGTGTTGTTGAAATTCCGAGTTTGAAAAACATTGGATACCGAAGTGCGTTTTTACTGAAATCTATTTTTAAGTTTTTTGGTATTTTCTCGATTTTCTAGACGGTAACGATTCCTTTAAACTAGGAATGTGAACTACATATATAAAGACTACAACAACTTTTATTTGAAATATTTCTCCTGATGAAGTCATTTAAGGGGGATTTTGGGGGTGGGGTAAGGTTATGTTTTTCTCTAAAGTGCTATCATAGTTGATTATACGAGTACAATTCTACCAAACAAACAAAATTAAGTAGAAATTAAAAGATTGCCAAATTCCCGAGTTTCGAGAAAATAAGTGCGCGTTTACCGAACATTTTTTCAGTTTTCGACGAACTCCAACGAATTTCATCAAATTTGAAACTAAAATTTGTCTATTACAATTTTGAAAACTGGAGTAAGAGAAAGTTGTGTGAGTGTTTCACGCCGGATTTACATTTGTTATATGAGTATAGTTCTTAAGTTATGTATGAATTAAAAAGAATTATATATCAGAGACATTTTCCGTGTTAGCTTGCTTCATTTTGTGGTCATCGACCGGTTTCGGGCGTTCGCCCATCTTCAGGATGCTTTTTTAGACAGTGTGACAACACAGACATGCACAGAGTAAATTCAGTGTGTAAACTGAATCATTCTAAACTCTTCTATTATAATTTTTCCCTTATAGCAGAAGAGTTTTTAAATACAGCATTAATATTAAGAGATGATTAAACTAGGAGTCCCCCATTCCATTTCTGATTTCCAGAAATCCTAGAAAAAATGTAATGAATAAATTGCTTCATTCCTATAACGTGACAAAAAATTGCTGAGTCAGTAATATATACATATTACTTTTGGTATGCCGCAAAATTTAGGGAAGAACTTTGTGTGCCGTGGGAAAGAAAAGGATGCGGAGCATTGCAATGTATATAAAATTCTCTTATAAAAAATGTTTATATAAAATGGCCGCAAGGTTGCAGCAGTTTCCAGATTAGTGAAAATTAGAATAAATATAAGTTCTTATGATAGTCTGAACTAATTGAAATCCTGATATTTCAAAATGTTCAATTTTACTTATAAAAAACGCAGGAAAATTTTATCTTATTTTTGTGTTTTCCTTGGCACGTTCTGTCATCTGGCGGCGAATTTGTATAAAACATTTTCTTAACTGACTGATTATTTTTAATTGTTAAAAGCAATTTCTTTGTTTCTTTGAAGTAAATTTAGAATTGTTAAATAAATTTGAAACTGCATTTAAATAAAATACTTTCATAACTTATGGTTAAATGAAAATTATTGAAAATTTTTATTACAATGTACTTGAAAAATTAAGAATTTTAATAAGGATTAACAAATGTACATATCAATAAAGAAAAATTCAAATTTCAGTTACAGAAATTGTGTGAATGGTATTAAATAAATTGGCGTTGTGTGTTGTTGTTTGATTTATGTAAACAAATAAGTTTACTGATATGACTTTGTTGTAGATACCGGGAAAAGATTTCTCAATTCGTCCTTTTGATGGAAACTATACAATTAATTCCTTCGAATTTATTTCTTTTGAATGAACTTCTTTCAAAATAAATCATTCAAATAATTTATTTGCTTTACTTTCTTCCTTCTTTTTGAAATACTACACTCACGGTTAACAAAGTTTTGGTTTGGATACCAGAACTATCATTTATATTTAGTATCTAATGGTAGATTTAAAATTCAAGCAATAGCTGCAATTGGCAGATAAAACGATGTAATGGTAATGAGACACTTATTTGTTTGCTAAATTGAAAACTTGATGTTATTTCTTATCTTTGGTAATGTTGAATTTACCGAATTACGTTTGAATATGTATATTAGATTTTATAATGAACTTGACAAAAAATTACTTAATGCCTTACAAAGTGTTAAGGTAATCAAGCAGGTTTATTAGACTTATTTTATTATTTGATTCTGTATAAACTATTGATTGCTTCGACGCAGATAATCATGTTTAAGGATTGCAGGGTATGGACAGACTGGGATCAGAAAAAGTACTAGGCTCAGGAGATCTTACTGATATTTTTCATAATTCCAATTTCTGAAAGGTTCACTTAAGATAATAGCAAGGAAAGTTTTAAGATTACTGGAGACAGTGAAATCAAAATAACCTGATATTTAAAAACAAATCTTTTAGATGATACAACGTGAAGTCTTCTATTTTGAAACTAATATAAGCTACATTACTTTTCTAGGGTGATGTGAAGTTGTTCACATCGAGATTGTTCTCACGGCCCCTTAGATATTAGTAAGTTAACCCTTAAAATAAACTCTGCAGATAGGAATCGAACAAAATAAAATTACAATTAATGAAATCACAAAAGTAACTCTAATGCTCTTAAAAAATTGTAGCAAACAATAATTTTAAAGAAATTAATATTTCAGGATGATGTAATTTTAAGTATTTTTTTTTTTAGTTTTCTTGCTCAGAAAATCATCTCCAACAATTTTCATAAACTAGAATAAAGAACAGTGTAACAATCAATTTGCTCTGTGCAAATCTATATTATCACACACTGACAAATGCATCCTGATGTGGGCGAACGCCCGAAACTGGTCGATGACCACAAAAAAAAAGCAGGCCATCACGGAAAATATCTCTGATAGAATATAGAACTTTTTCATTCGTATTTGATTTTTTTTTTTTTTTTGTTTTTAAAAGAAGCTTGATTTTAAAATATCCTGGAGGTTCGTAATTGCTCAAGTTTTGAAGGTAATTTTTAATTATTTATTTATTATTTTTATAGTGCAAAATACTTTAAACAAAGAGTTGACCTAATACAATAAAATAATATAAAAAACAGTAAAATAATAAAATATCATTTGTTTATATTGATGAAGTACTTTTGCTTTTATTTTTAATTAAAATTCTCCTATGAATGACATCTTCACACCACCAATTATTTCTATTTAAACTTGTCCTTCCATAGCAAAACAAACAGTGACAATAAAAAAAGGAAATTAAATGTGCACAATTTTTATATACTAATTATTTACATTAAATACATTAAAAAAAAAAACAATGTAAATACAAAAAAATGTACAGGTATTAAAATCACAGGTACAAAGGATTTTGCTGTTTTCTAAAATACAGATTTAATGCAAATGATATTAGTTAATTGAAATACCATTTAAATTCCAAGATATCGAAAATACTTCTTTTTTGACCATTTCAATTTATTGAAATTTCCTTTTCTAATTTTGGCAGGTGTTGGAGAATTTTTTGAATTTTGTAATTCCATCTTTTTTTTAAAAAAAAAGGTTGATTTTAAAATGTACTGGAGTATCGTAATTGCTATAGTTTTGAAGTTAATTTTTAATTAAAATCCTCCTAGAAATGACAGCTTCATAGCAGCATTTATTTCTATAAAAATTTGCCAATCCAAATTATGTCTTGCCATAGAAAAACTAACTAGTGGCAATAAAAAAGGAAATTAAATGTGAAAAATTTTTATGTATCAATTATTTACATTAAATACATTTTTAAAATATAACATTATAATATTAAATATAAAAACGGCATAAGGTACTAAAAATCACAGGTACAAAGTTTTGCTGTTTTTTAAAAAACAGATTTGGTCAAATGATACTACTTAATTGAAATACCAATTAAATTCCAAGATAATCAAAATACTTCTTTTTTGACCATTTCAATTTATTTAAATCTATTTTTCTAATTTTGGCAGGTTTTGGAGAATTTTTTGAATTTACTATTCCATCTTTTTTCTGAAACTCTCCGCTGTAAATCACATGTACTGTTGAATCTGCAGTCATCTTAACGCCTTCGACTAACTAAAAAAATACAATACCTAGGAAATATTGGTCTAATGAAAAAAAAAATCATGTATCTTGCAGAAAAAGATTATTATTCGATTTATCAAACACATAAGGGTGCGAAAACTCAAATAATAAACTCTGATGCAAGATAAAAGAAAACTGTTTACTTTAGCCCTGCCAACTTGGAATACATACAACGGTCCAACTTATACAATTATTTACATTGACAGTAAAAAAAATTATAAGAAATTTATAAAATATTACCTTATTGTTAAAAATAATTCAGCCTTTGTTAAAATATTATAAGAAATACCATCATTTAATTACTGGTAAATTGAAAAATATAAATCTTATATCATGAACAAATTAGAATATTTCTCAAGTTTTTTATATTAAAACACTGGACGTTTCGGCCTAATGAGGCCTCCCTTCAGCAATACTAAGAAACAGCTTACTTTTTGAATATTAGTAATTTCTAGTACTGCTGAAACGTTTTTAAGGCCGAAACGTTCAGTGTTTCTATATAAAAACTGGAAAACTTGTCACTAATTTGCTGATGGTATTTTTATATTGTTGTTCTCCTCACAAACGCAAGACCCCAAAAATAAATCTTATATCTTAAAAAGAAAAAAATCTAACATTCAACGAAAGATAAATTTTTCTTTCGCTTACTGCTGTTAGAAGAAGTATTGCGATCGAATAAAGTGTTTTCGATATTGAGATTGCATCGGAAATACTTGTGTTTTGAAGTCTACCGGCCCGTCCGAAACAGTCGTTTTTAGAAAGGGGTCTGTTTGTATTATCACTCTACCGGCTTCTATCACTCTGTATTATCACTCTTCGGGGCGATAAAATCATATATAATAGCCACACCCATACACACATATATAATATTAATATATACATATTTAATGTATATTATATATATATATAAAATACACGTGGTGTATGGTGTGACTGTCTGTGTTGTCAGCACAACTCAAAAACAAAAAAATTGCAGAAAACTGAAACCTGATATTTCGTTTAAGTGTTACCAGGCGACGCGACAATAAGGATTTGGTCAAAATCGGTTTTTCAGTTTTTGCGATTTTTTTCGAAAACAGCTCCAACGAATTTTTTTTAATCTAAAATGATCGATTAATCCATAAAAAAGCTAAAAATGTGTATTTGAATTTCTCCCAGAAATTCATTCAAGGGGTGATGGGGGAGGTGTAAAATTAGGTATCCTTTTAAAGTGCCACTTTAATAAATTATACGATTCCAATCGTCTATATGATATTATTATGAATGTAATGTGTTGCCAAGAGTTCGAAAAAAGTCTGTTTACTACTTGAATTGCTTAATTATATTTCGGACGCACATATGTACATTTCAGTTATATGTGAAATTTATAAATGTGTAATGTTGATAAATAAATAAATCAAAACTGTGTAAATTGTAATAAGAGAAAATCGGGAGTGAATGCTTCACACTTGTATTTTCCAAAACTGATAACTTATCTAAATTTAATAAAATTAATAATATAAATTAAAACGTACCTTTGGGGTAATTACAAAATACTGAGCTGCCGGATTATTTGATATTTCACACATCATCAAGAAGTAAACGCGTACTTCATTATACTCATCCATTCCCTTAAAGTAAAATAAATTATGTTGATTTTTAAATCTGATAAATTATAAAATTAGTTTGTAATTCTAACTTGATAAGTAGTTCTATAAAAGAAAAATGGCCAATTTTGAGCTATCTAAATGATTCTATGTAAATAATTACTACTTTAGGTCAAAAGATATCTTTCACAATATGTGAAAAATGTTGTAATTATTTTTCTGTTTCAATGTTTTAATAATTTTATATATATATAATTAAGCTCGTCAACATCTAAGCTCATTGGCGTCGGAAGCCTTCTCAGTGCATTGTCGGGCAGTGTTCTCTTGTTACAGACATCACCCATAACCGGAGTGAGCTGTAGGGGCTCCGAGGAAGAGAAAATTTAAGGCCAGCATTGCTAGATTTGAAACCGGGCTGTTCCCGTTTCAAATCTAGTGCGCTACTTCTGAGCAATTGCGCCATAATAATAAAGTCTTTATTTGGCTGCTAAAGAAAAAGTTGGGTTTTTCACACAGTCCAACTTGCTGTACTCAACCAAAAGCAAGAGAATGAGGCAACTAAACAAGATAGTAAAGACTTTCAATGCTTAAATATTAGGATTTTTTTTCTGTAATAGTTTCAACTATCCAAAAGATGCAACATTGTAAAGGAAAAATATAGTGAAACTATGTTTTCTTTATAAGGGGTAACGTTAACTTTAGAAAGTATAAAATATTAGAATATATATTAGATTTATATTAATAGACTTCTGATTAATAGATATCACTCAACGCTATTACCTAGATAAGGTTAGAAGCCAATATTGAAGGAGAAGCTCTTTCTCCCTGGAACTTTCACAGTTCTTGAAAGCATACTTGAAGACACTTGAAGTTTCCCAGCATTTTCTATGCGAGAATTCCCGCAATTGGAAAGAATGTCCAATGCTTGAATTCCTACAATTGTAGGCAATGGACTTGGAAGGCGTTCATTAGTTAGGCATAATAGATCTTTCAAAATCGCAATGCACTCTTAATACTACATATGTATGCTTTGTTTAATATTAAAAACTAAAAATAGAAATAAAAAACATTTTTTACTTACTTGATTGATTTCATCCACCCATCTAAAAGGAACATTTATGACACTCTGCAATGAGAGCAGAAACACTGCAATAGTCAATGCTTTTTCCCCTCCACTCTGAGTAAAAGGATTTAATAGTAACATGTCAGAATCATTCCGAAATTTTACTTTGATGTTAATTCCATAGTTTTCGTAATCATCCTGCAATTTCAATATTTTAATGCAATGAATATTTCAATTATGTTAATAATTTTATCACTTCGGTTACAATATAGAAATTAACTGAATTTTATATTGTAATTAATTAAACATTCGGTAATAATTCAATACATACATATGTATAATTGATATATAGTTTGTACAAGAATACCAACCTTATTCTCTCCTTGATCTAATTCTACACCACCAGCACATCCAAGAAAAGAAAAGCTATGACTAAATTTATCATTAATAACTGATACAAGATCAATTATTTGAGGCAACCATTTATTTTTGAGTTCTATGTATTCCTGTTGAAAAACTGTTTGATTCGTTCTTATATCTTCTAAATTCTTTGACAACTGTTCCAAAAGAAACTTTTTTTTGTTATAATCTAAGAGCACCTATAAGCAAAAATGACTTCTATTTTATTAAAATTACATACAATAGTTAATTCTAAAATAATAATACTAGAGCAAAATTCAATTTTCTTGAATAAAAATCTAAGCTTTCATACTTTTAGGGACATTTATTTATAAAAATATATCAAGTTCTACATAAATTTAATTCACAAAAATAGAATCTGAACTTTAAAATAACGATATTTATAAAGGGATCGGGGTCAAAGTAAAAATAATTTGTGTTCTTGGCGAGACTCCTGTCGTGTTGGAACCAAATTCGTTGACGAGTTAAGAAAAGAATATCCTCCGATGGTTCAGATAATACATTGCAGAGGAAGTCCAAATACCGATTACCATTAAGTTGTTTTCGTAGATGTAGGGCCCATAAGCATGTCACTAATTAACCCACATTAAACATTAATAGAAAAAAACCACCTGATGATGACTGAAATAAGTGGATTGCGTATTCTCCTCAGCCCGGATTCAAAAGTTCCATTTGTTCACTGTTGGTTAATTTTGCCTCGTCCGACCATAGACAAATTGATAAAAAAACAGGTTTGACTGCCAGAAGCAAGTTAATCATTGCCAGGAAATTTGAACGCCGAGCTTCATCACGTATGCGAAAACCATGTACCACATGAAAACAACATAGGTGGAAATACTCCCGTAGGACGCTTCCTATTGCAGTTTTATAAATTCTCAAAGTTTTGTTCTTGAAAATACAAGAAATGTCAATTATTATTGAAATTCCTTGTGGGTTTACATGAGGTCCGTTGCGAACAGCTGAACCTATCTCCATAAAAACCTCACAACGCGCACAATTGTAAAACGACTTGCGAGGAATTCGTTGCGGGAACCTTTCATAGTCAACACGGAACTGCTCGTTTCTAATTTCGAATGCACTCGATGAAAATTTCGAACATCTGCAACTTTCTTGAGGGGAGTATACTAGCCGCGACATAGTGAAAAATCAACAGAGACTTACATTCAATATTTTTGTTTATAAACGTTAAAGTTAAAATCAGAAACTGCTTGTCCGATTTTCATGTTCTTGGGTTCATTTTCATGAAAAGAAAAAAATTCTATTTTCAGAGAAACAAATTTAAAGTTACTGCACCGATTTGAGCACACGGCACATTGCGCAGATATATGTGATTGTCATATTCTGAATCTAGACCAAAAAAATAAGGGGGTTACCATTACAATTTCTTTCCATATTTAAGAGGTTTCAAAGAGGCAGAAGATAAATGGGGTGTGCACATTAGTTGGGACATCCTGTATTAATATATACAATTTTATTGCATTATAACTATTTTATTGCCTTACTCGGCGGCATGGCTGCCTTCTGCCTTCGCTTACCAAGGCTGACAACCAACATACGCATATATTTAAAGTTAACACACAGTGAAAGGGGGCGTACAGAAAATGATATTTGATTCAATATTAGTTAAACAGAAAGAGCTACTATATTAACATACTTTATTGTTGAAATTGCTTTGCAAGCATCTGACCATCGCTTCACTCTCACCAAGATAATCTCTCAAGTCTTGTAATTTATTTGGAAGTTTCTTAAATGAATTCTGATATTTTTTCACAAACTCAGGTTTATCCGGATCTAAACCTTCTGTCAGTTCTTTTGCTTTATTATATAACATCTTGATTTCTGTCTTAGCTTTAACGATTTCAGATTTAATTTTCTCTGTTTTTTCCTGAAAATATTTATATTAATTATATATGTAGATATAATACATTATAATATCAATATTAATATTATTGTACAAAAAGCTGTTGACTCACTTTCAATTTTAAACTTTGTGCCTCTTGACTTTTTAATTCTTTTTCATCATTGCTAATTTTAGCCATGACATTATCAAGTTCCATTTGCATTAAATTCGACATTCTTTGTGATTTATGGTAATCTTCCAAAGCAGTATTATAATCTGCATTAATTTCAATGAATTTTCTAACCATATCCTATTAGAAATTCGGAAATAAAAAGTCTATCAATAATTATTTGTCATGGATGGAACAATTTATATAAAGAACAATTGTATAAAGATCAAAGGTGAGCGACATTTCAGAAACACATACTCTAGAGTAGTAATCAATGTTCGTACAATCTTTTAATATTGTATATTTTTATAGTTAAAAAGTGATTTGCTTAAGCATATTTTTTTTTTATAAAAATTACACTGAAATACAAATAAATAAAAAAGAAATATTTTCAAAACATACAGAGATTTTCTCTTTTGTAGCCATTTCTTCTGCATCTCTATCAAAAGAAAGTCGTTGAAGTTGTTCCAATTGTTCTCTTTTCAATCTTAATCGCACACTGGCACCCTTATTAAATTCTAGATCTCTACAAAGTTGCCCTTTACAGTTCCTAGCTTGATTCAATTCAATTTCCACAGTTTTTTTCATCTCTGTTATTTTTGCTTCCTTTTGTTCACCTTCGATTTGATCCCTAAGATGGTTTTCCTTCCTAAAGAAAAGGATAAAAAAATAGCTGAGTGTAACAAACATTATAAAACAAAATAATATTAAAATCTGATGTTAAGCATATTCCAGAATTTCTCTTCTGTTCAAACTTGGAATTTTTACTAAAATCTAATGGACTCAATGTTTATTACATAGCATAGTTTTGTATCTAAGGCACTTCAGGAAAATGTCATATTTTAAATAAGTTTAAAATCGATTTTGAATAAAGATTCAAATAATAATAAAATATCTGTATGCAAGAGGTTTATTACTACAAGTTCTTGATAAAATATTTGAAATCGTTCAGAGAAAATACAGAATTATTGAAAACCTGACCATCTTACTCGAAGAAATAAAATGTTCCTTTCTTTTCCAAACAAAAATACTCATAATGTTGAAATAAAACACCAAATCCGAGATAGGACGTTCACTGCCTTAATGATTTACAGTAGTCCGCCGCAGGTCTTGTAATTGATTCCCTTTGTGAGTCCCATGTCTCGTATCCAAGATCATATTCTTATGTACATAGATCTTTTTGCCACCACTCTTCACGTTGAAACTTTCTTGTATTGTTACAGCATGAGTGTGCATTAATAAACAGAACTAGGGTACGATTTACTTATCGCTGAGACGTGGAATTTGGATATAAATAAAAACACCCATAAAACCTTGCATTACCTTTTTTACATTTTAATGTTTAAAAAACTCAATAATATTGATCACCTGAGCATAGCAAGTCCGGCAACTGAACGAGTGTTGATACACATACTCACTGTTAAAAAATTATTTTTTTCCGCAACCGCTTTAAGTTGATTTACAAGATAAGCATACTGATATTTATTTACATACTGATCGTTGGATGCTGATAAGAAATAAAAGGCAACAATTTACTTCTTATCAGCATGCAACATTATTTTATATTTCAATTGTTGGTGTTTGGAAAATTTAGAAGAAATTAAGTTGGACTATTTCTTAATCTCCTTCTATTCCTTCATTATCACTACTCTCTTATAAATATCAGAGGTACAAAATCGTGTTGGAAGTAACTAGATCTTCATTATAACTCCAACGTACCAATACATCAATAACATCAAGCCCCTCTCAAATCGCTAAAGCAAGATTTAAAAACTGTTTGTACCCCGCCCATTATAAGAACGAATAATAGGGAAGGATTAGCTCATTAGTGCTTGATTTGTCCCAGATTGCGGAGATCCTGGTTATACTGCCTTTAAATTTCCTATTCTTACAAGTCTGTCCAGTTCACTGCCTATTGATGGGCAGTTTATTTGTACTGAGGGTATCTGCCCGGAGGCCGGCAGAGAACCCTTTCAAGAAAATATTTATGTACGTTTCTTAGATGACACATACAATTTTTCTTTATTTTTTTATTCCTTAACCACTGCTAAAGAGATTTTGAAAGTTCTCGCTGTTTCAACAGATTAGTTTACGAGTAAGCGCTGAAAGGAGAGTGGCACTAGTCAACACTTTAAACACACAGTGGATGACCTACTACGAGTCATATGTAATTAGTAACATACCTAATGTCTTATAGTAACATGTTCATATAAACACCAATTTTAATGTCATAACTCAAGAATCTCAGAAGATACATCTAATGGAAACTAAATTTCCATTACAAATCAATATTACCTTTAATAACGACAAGTTAAAGGAAAAACTACAGATTTTTATACTTATATTTAAAAATATAACTTACTGTAGTGTGAGTTTCTTTATAAGATCATGGTCAACAGAATATTCAAGAAATCGGGGCTCATCAAGTTCCATTATTGTTTGTAATCTTTCTCCAGAATAACAGGATGTTCTACTCTGAACAAATTTATTCTCTACACAAAATAATATTAACAGTTTACATAAACAGCTTCCATTAAAAATATATAGAAAATAAATGATAAAAAAGAAGCATATACTAACTGGAAAAAAATAACTTAATACTCTTTGGGATTTCATCTTTATAATTTAATACAGTATCGGAACCAACTGGTATTTTATGGAATCCTATCTGAGAGCAGAGATAGTTGAGGACTGCAGGTGGTCCTTCGACTAAATCAATTAAATAGTTGTGAAATCCATACTTTCTGAAATAGAAGTAACACAAACTAATAGAGGTAAATATTTCAAGCAAAAATAACTAGAATGAAATACGGACATACAATTTGATTGTCTTTGATTTAAATGTCTTAAATAAAACACTGAATAGAAATAAAGAAGTACATTTCGATGAATTTTATTTATTCTTGGAGAGGGCCCTCGACATAACACAGACACCTTGACAGTTTGATTTATTTCCATCTCTATGTGTTGGATATATTTTATTTAACAGAAGCATAATGTAATGTATTTAATTTGGTTTAATAAATACGTTTCTATCTATCTATCTATCTGAGCGGATATTACCTATCTACATTAAATTAAAAATTAGATATTAAAAAATAATGTTATTAAAAACAAATATTCAAAAACTATCACATAAGAGAAAAATTGAACCGAGTAACCGTCCTCCAAAATACGCATAACCTCCATACATAACATATATTTCCAGTTCCATAAATAATAATAATAATAATAATAATACAAAGGCGAGTGGTTAGCGCGTTGGACTCCCACGCGGAGTCCTGTGCTACCCTTAGATTTTTTCTTCCTAAGAGCCTCTACAGCTCACTGTTCGGAGGCCGGCAGTGCACTAAGAAGGCTCGGGTGCTAATGACCATAGATGTTGAAGAGCCTTAAATTTAAAAAAAAATAATAATAATACAAGTGGAATGCAAGCAACATCAGAGATATTTTCGTGATAGTTTGCTTCTTTTTGTGGCGTTCGCCCATCATCAGGATGTTTTGTCAAAACAGTGTGATAACATAGACTGGCACAGAGCAAATTTAGTGGATGCACTATTTGTTCTGTGCAAGTCTATGTTCTCACACTGTCGTAACAAAACATCCTGATGATGGGCGAATGCCCGAAACAGGTCGATGATCACAAAAAGAAGCAGACTATCACGGAAAATATCTCTGATGCTTTCCAGCTCTGCGGACCCAACCATAACAACTA
This sequence comes from Triatoma infestans, assembly GCA_011037195.1. NCBI lineage: Eukaryota > Metazoa > Arthropoda > Insecta > Hemiptera > Reduviidae > Triatoma > Triatoma infestans. The sequence continues at coordinate 85,301 of JAAEAF010002717.1, read as the reverse complement.
TGGAATGCAACCAACCACTTAAATTAAATTAAACTGAACACTAAACCTATCAACAAACTCAAAAATATTGTTTTTATAAAACTAAAAAACCCAGTAAACAAAAAGAGAAATCCAAAGTTATTTACAAAATAAAGTGCAATAGTTGCCCTAAAAACTATATCAGATTCAACCAAACACATCACCCTAAGAATAAAGTAAGGAATTTAAAAAACAACAAAAGAAATAGTATATTACATAATGAAATAAAACATAAAAGGAATTTGAAAAACAACACCTCACTCTCAAATCAAACAGACCATAAATGATAATGATAGACACGGATAGAAAGGATTTAAAACTAAAAATTAAAAGAAACCATATTATGTAAATACATATATACTATGAAGACTACGTCAACTTCCAAAGAAGGCTGCAGTATTGTTACATCTGTAGTAAGACATTTACAGAAATTATAAATTGTATTGTACAAAACATGCTCAAAGTCTATCGTGCCCTTATCCTAAACAGGTCCAGTAATACTGGGCATAAATCCTTCCATTGTGAAATTCCAAAACATTCAAATTCATGTACATTTCTACTATAACCTAATTTTAAATTCAATTTAATTAATTTGGCTAAACTATATTTATTGAAGCACAATCTTCTGATTTAGGAAATATTTTGAAATAACTTTCCCGTTCTTAAAAACTAATTTTAGTTTGGATGAATTTCTCTAATTGTATCTCTTTTGTTATCTTTTCATTAATACGCAAACTAGTTTCGCCACGGTTAACGTCGTAAATTATAATTACAATTCAATTTTATGTACCAACTGTTTGAGTTATTTTCAATTATAAATTGCTTTCATGCTATGCTTATGAATTAACAAACTTAAACTAAAATAAACTTAGGAAATAAAGCTCATCATTCGTACAAATAAACTCTTCCACAATAACTCAATGTAATAAATGTACTAATGTAATGTGTTTTTTTCTACACAGCTAGCATGAAGTGTAAACACCGCAATTGATGACCTCTTTAGAACGAAACGTGCTGTACAATTAAGGAATAAAGCATTTCTATAAAACCAGAAGAGACCCTCACCAATTCATCTCTTGAAATCAATCTCACAAACTCCTCACTTAATACTAGAAATGTATAATAGAAATTAATATTTAACACAAGAGCAATATCGATGTTTTCATTGCATTAATACATGCAATCTTTACTTACTTAATGTCGCTGAGTGGAACTGGAGGTGGATACAAATCTCTTAAATCTTTGTCTGGTGGAGCTGAATTTAAAACATTAATTTTCAACCTTTGTTTGTCTCTGAGGATTGTTAATAATTTAGTGGTATCCTAAAAATGAATACATTTTTAAAAGCTTGAAGAAAGCTGAATAAGAAATTGCTGAAGAAATAAAATATTAAAAAAACTCACCTGTGGTTTCTCACATATAAAAGCTATAATATCTCTATGAGGTATTACTTTTTCAATGTATTTGGCATTCTGTGGGTTTTTCACATTGAGCTAAAATTGGAAGATATATATTTTAATCAAATTCACTTACATAACAATGAAAACAATAAATCAGTTAATAATAATTTGATTATTATTTAACAATTTATCATAATTTATTATTATTTATTTATAATACCTCAATAAACATCGGCCCTAAAATATTGCCCGAAAATATTTGGCGGTTTTCTGTTATCCAATTATAAGCTTCCTTAACATCATTATCATTGTTTAATATACCTAATTTTTTGTCATAGACACTTTCAGCTTGATATATTCTGTGTTCAGTAGCTGATTAAATAAAGAAAAAACATTTTCAATATAACAAAATAAAAAATAACATCATTCATTTGAAATTGATCTTTTCACTAGAAAAATAAAGTACTCCATTTCAGTGATAAAGTGTTCAACACATTATTAATTTTTATTTATTAACTTTATTACAAAATCGATTAAAGATAATTATGCAAAAAAAAAAACCTTTTAAGTGCTGATTAATCTTAGCATTATAATTTCTAATTTGATCCTCTTGTAATCTCATCTCCGAAAACTGTTGTAATAATCCTTCGGTTTTCTTTTCAACTTCTTTTATTTCCTTTATTAAAACATCCTCTGCAAGCATATGTTTTATAAATAAAATAAGATAGCAGGGAAAATATAAGATTGTGAGCATATGTATGTATATATTTATAGCACATCGCCTGCCTTGGCCATTAGCTCTCTAGACTGTAATATGCTTTTTTTTTGCATTAGCAGCTGCGGCCATATCATTGGTTACTGTAACGCAATCCAATATCAAAATTGAATTTGCCCATCTCAAAAGCTGCATTAAATAAATGTAATAAATGCATTTCTACTCGAAAAAAACTGTTATAAAAGTTACAAACTGATATACTCCTCACTCATAATCATATAATCATAATACATAAATAATAAGAAAATGAAGCTGATATAGAATACCTCTTCAAAGTTTGACATTTGCCACATACATATGCTCTTTAATTTTATTCATATAAAAAAATTAATTGCCTCCAATATCGAATGCAGTCAGGGAGATTGACTGCAAGTGAATTTCCGGATTTTTTTTTTTTTAATTTCTCACAAGTGCACAACGACGAACATTTTTTGGTTTCATTAAATTTGTTATATTAACTTTTCATTCAAAGAACTATCATTTTAGTTTGAAACTTTGTTTTAGAAAATTGATTTTAGGAAAGTTCTGCGAACAGGTGACATCAGACTTAAATACCATGTCAGAGTATTTGAATGCCTCTATCATCTACTGAATTATATTAAAATGAGAATTAAACTTGTTGCTGAAATTCCGAATTGAAAGAAAATGAGCTGAGCGGAAATACGATTTTTTTAAAACTTTAATAATAAAGAAACAGGAGGTTTCTTTAAACTTCTTATACTGAGTACTGATTTGAACACCTAACACTGTGGTTGGAAACTTTCCCCTATAAATTGCTAGTTAAATATTGGTAATATTCAGTAAAAAAAAAATTGTAATTAAAAACTATAAGAAAGTTGTGTGACTGTTTCACACCAGATTTTTGTTTAGCTTGTATTATAATTTACACTTTAGACCGAATCCTTTCATTTTAAAAATTCTGAAACTTAAACGAATACTCTTCTGCATTCACATAATTCTTGACAATATATTTAAAGACAACTGCTATATTATTATTATTACTTTATTTTTTATGGCGCGTTAACATCAAGTGATCATTAGCACCAGAAACCATATCAGTGCAATGTGGCCCCCAGGCAGTGTTCTAAGCCATACAGACAATAACACAGTAAGCTATAGAGGCTCCTATGAAAAAGAATCTAAGGGCACCTCCGCGTGCGAATTCCTTCCCAATTTAATAATTTACATGTACCAGCCTCAGTGGCTGTAATCAGTAAATGATTACGTGTATTTCTTTTTATCATATTTCTATGGCTCTTTCTGTTCTTTTTATTACAGCATTTTTTTCCTACAAATATTTAATTTGCGAAATAGTTGTGACTAATTTTAGGACGCGTATGCTGGTAGACATTTGTATGAGACGAGTTAGTTCAATCCAATTGTTAAGTGTTGTTTTTTAAGTGCTGAGATACCACAACTTTTTTGAAATTTTTATGACGATATAACATTAAATTGATTGCCAATAGATACCATTGTATTTAATCTTTGCTTAAATTTTTTGCTTGTATGCTTAAAAACATTTTTATGATGAGACAACATTAATAGTTAGCTAATATTACCTAATGTATACCAGTATGTTTATGCTATATTTAAAAACGTTCGAATTGAATTATTGGAATGATTTACATTTGAGCATAGAGTTAATCAAATCGGTTTCTTAAATAAAATTATTTATTTTTCGAGGTTAAATAAAAAAATAAAAATAAAAATAATTTACTGTTAAGCCCACTATGAAGGAAATTTATTTTGAACATAAAAAGAGCCACTCATGTTTTTTGTTGTTTTTTTTTAATAAAATTTACAAATTAAAAAGTGGAGTTTTCATTTATCATCTATTTGATGAAGGGCTCATTGTATAGGTAGTTTTCAAACTTTCAATAAAAGTTTGAGGCTGTGCAGAGAAATCCCGAAAAACTAACAAAAAATATTATTAAAGTTGAACTTCCAGTTGACCGATTTCGACCGAAAACTAGAGAATTAGAATAACTAAAGGTTGGTTAACTAAAGGAATATCAGAGCTTGATCTTCTTGACTTTTTTTTTTAAGAGAGAAATCTCATCTCAAAAACATGATTTTCTTTCGGGGACTTCAAAAGTACATGTTTCCTATGAATACTTGATACAGGTTCGCTATAAGTGGGAAGAGTTATATTCGATTTTTTTTTCGAATATAAAAAATCGACTATCAAAATTATATATTTGATACAATATATACGATGTACATAATATGCTAATTCAAAAATAGAAAATCACAATAATTTTAAAACTTAACACATCCTTTGCCTCACAAAAAAAAACAACTTAATATTTTACCAAAAATAATATAGTGTTAACGAATATTTTTAGCAGTTTTTCTCTTCATATAACGATTTGTTATTACTTGATATATTTATTACACATGTAATAAACACCTACCATTAATATTTGTATCTTTTTTTGAAAAAATTTATTTTAGAGATTTCTTGGAGGAAATTATGACGTCACGGCTTCCCTCTATTTCAAAATATAAAAATTACATTTCCAATTTTTTTTCCAAAAACGTTAACATGCAAATCTAATACTGCATTTGCAAATTTGTGCTTCCGCCCACGTCCATGGTACCAATAGGACGTTATTAAGCCCGCCTGAAAAAATAGGCATTACTCTTGCTGCGTGCAAAAAAGGGAAAGGATTAGCGCACGGAACCCCCACGCGGAGATTCCGGGTTCGAGTCCAGCAGTGCTACCCTTAGATTTTCTCTTCCTAGGAACCCTTAAGCTCACTATCCGGTAATGGACAGTGTTGTCTGTAACGAGAGAACTCTGTGTCCGGAGGCCGGCTGTGCACTGAAAAGGCTCCGGGCGCCAACGACTTTAGATGTTGACGCGCCTTAAATTGAAAAAAAAAATAAATAAATGGCAAAATCAAGGATAAGTTGTAAGAAGAGAAAACTAACAAACTCACCATAAATAAAAATTAGAAAAAGTAGTTAATGATAAATGTTGTCTAAATATCATTTGTTTTGTTTAATAGTTCCTAAAAATGCATGCTAAGACATACTAAGAAGTGGTTAAGTTTAGTACATCAACCCAAACTTTAAATATGATATAACATCAAAGAAATTTCCTTTGTATATTCGAAATTAACCTATAGCTGGTAGAGACTAAAGATAAGAATTTTCAAATATACACAAAGTTTAGGACGACTATTTGGCCTGCATACTATTAACAATCACCAAATAGTGATATTTGAATTCCTTTGAAATATTTTTTAACTAATTAATGCTAAGAACTGACCAGTTTTTTTAGGAACTGATGTTTCCATCCCAGTAATTTCATTTTTAAGATGATTAATTTCTGTTTCTCTCTTTTCTTCAGCTTCAATTTTTGTCTTTAAATCTTCTTTAATACAAAATATGCTGCTCTTTATCTTAAGAAATTGTTTCTTCAAATCATTCTGCTTCATTTCAGCTTGAGACGTAATTTTATTCTATTCAAATATATAAAGTTAACAAATAGATTAAATTTATGACAGAAGAAATATTTTCAAAAAAATATCATACAATCATATGTGTATATACAAAGGATAAAGTGAACTTTTCAAGTTGAAAATGTAGGTGGGTCCGCAATGCTGGATAACATCCGGTATTTTATGCGTCGTAGCATGCATGTTGGCTTTGTACCTGACTGTTTCGGATTTTCATCCATCGTCAGAGCAAATTCATCAAGTTCGTGTAGAGAGTTCACTTCAACGAAATGTTTCTGTTAGACTCACACTTGTTGGTTGTATTTATTTTTATATGTATGTATATATTATATATGTTGTATATAATATTATGTATATATGTATTGGTTGTATATAAACTTTTCAAGCTTATTATAACTTTACTAAAAATTATCCAATCAAATAAATTGTTGCTTTAGCAAATTAAATTAATATAAAAAGACATCCGGGATCGATCCTGTTCGTCATTTTGTCACGACACTTTTGACGAACGACAAATCAAGATAACATACAGACAGATATCTTGATAACGATATCAAGATCGTTAAGTTAATAGCGATCTAACAGCTTAAAGATTCAAATCCAACAATGGCCACTGTATCTGTCCTTTGGAATAGTATACTAAGTACTCCTTCGTAATCGTGTTCGAAGGACTTGTAAGTCTCATTCAAAATTACCTATATCTCATGAGGGTGAGGGTCGTCAACGTCAAATAGCTCACGGCCCCACTCATAAAACGACAATCTCACAGCGGAATTACCGTGAGCACTAGTCTTTGATGCGGCATAACGTTGTTATTGTTTGAAAAATAACAAGAAAATACTTAAAACCAAAAGCTACATAATTATTTGAAAAGACTTAATATTCATCTGGCCCCTACCTAATATCTAAAAGAAATATTTCTGTACTAAAACATAAAAGTCACTAAAGAAAAGAAAGAAAATCATCAAAGCTATCGCATAAAATAAACATACAATTTTTTGCGCTTCCTAGATGGTCATACTTCTTTACGCAATTGGGCAACTCAAATAACCAGTATAATGGAGCAAGATCTCGCAATAGGATTTTGACTTTACCAGTAAATAAGAATTTTTTATAAAATACTCTTACTTTTTTGAAAATTCATTGAGGAACCTAAGTTACTCAAGATCCATTAGCAGTTATCATAAAATAAATATTTATAATTTTCAAAAGTTCCATTTTATTTTATCTTATAGATTTACCTGAGACTTAATTTTACTACCTAACGCTAACTCCTTTTTACGACCTTCACTTATAACATCTAAAAATGGCTTAAGAAGTTGTTTTGTTTCTTCATATTTATCAAAAAGCTTTTTTGATTCTGCATTTAGCTGGAAAATTCAGCAATTATAATAGCGGTTTAAGAATTTTTAAAATTTATAGATCTCATTTAAATTTGAAGTCAGAAAGTGAAATTTGAATATTATACCTGGTCGAAACTGGCTGATTTTTCTTCATAAGCCAACCAAGCTTCTTTCTTTTTCATGATTTCTATTTTATCTAAGGTATCTTGTCTCTCACGATAACTTTTCACATCTACTTCCATCCTAACGGAAAAATTACAATGATCAATACAGTTCACTATGTAAGAACATAATGCTACTTTACAAAGGGACCCGATATCTTTTTAAACGTCTTCAGTTTAAATTTGGGAGGAGACCAATTATTCACTTTGCAGCCAGAGAATGCAATCTTTCTGAAAATACCCTTCAAGAGAAAAGATAAATTCATTTTAATCTTAACCCTGCTTATACCGTTAAGGTCTATTTGACCGGAAATATATTTTATTTTGTTCTGTGTTGAAGTGAATTTTTGTTGGGTCATTAATAGCGGTACTCGCAGAATTTGCTTGTTGAAACTATAAAATAAAAAATGCGAATAACTTTTTTAATAATACTATCTAGATTAATTTGAAGTTTAATTGTTAGATATATAATGTTCCCGCCTATACAATCTGATTAAGAATTTCATTATTTTATAAATGTTTTGGTCCATATTTTAGTTTATTGAGATATATTAAAATATGTATCCATAGCAGATTGAACACTGAAATATTATAATATAAAATCTTAGAATATTGAATTCTTCGAACATTTGCTTCTTAGCGCAAGATCATCCATCGGTATGTTACTTTCTCTTAATCTTATTGAAAGCAAGTATTGCGATCGTGCCAGATTTTCGAAATTGAGTTTTCATTGGAAATACATGTTTTGGGTCCCCTGAATGTGAAACAAATTTTTTTAGCGAATGATCTGTGTGTGTTTTTTTTTTTAACAGAATATCTCAAAAACAAAAATTCGCCGAAGGCTCAAACTTGGTATTCCGTTTAGGCACTACCACCGCAACAGACACGAAGATTACGGGCAAGATCTATCAACCGAAAGTGCGACTTCAGTGAATGATTTTTTTTCCGGTTTTTCGTGATTTTCTCAAAAACGGCTCCAACAGTCTTCTTCAAACTTTGTATGTTTTCTAGACATATAAATAAACACCTATCACTTTAATTTAAAACAGATATCTGAAAAAATTGTTTTTAGGTGGTTCTGGAGGAATCTGAGACGATAACATTCAGATGAGTTTGTTCATTACTGGTCTCTCTACAATGTAATCTTCTCTACTTGCCTCGGGTGGTAGGTTGGCACTTGTCCTCCCTTCACCTGTATATTTATAGGTGATGAGGATGACGAACGATCTTTTCAAGAATGATTTGGGAAAGCGGAAAAATTGTATTTTTGTGAAACATCTAAAAGTATGTCTTTTGCGAGAAGAGGAAGGGTAGGGGATTTTTTGTTTCACCCAATACCAACTTTACAAACATGTCTGTACATTTAAAAGTATTTCCTCAATACCAACAAATCATGTAACAGAGTTGTCGTCCATCCCCTGTTGGCACTTTATAATTGATTTCGGACTTACTTTTATAAATAACAAAATTAAAAATTGAAAATATGTAGTTATTGTTTAAAATCATACAATACCTTTTCAATACCTGTAATTCTTCTTCATATCTTTGAGCTTTTTCTTTTAATTCTATATCGAGCTCTTTCATATTATTACGAATCTTACATAGTTTATCATATATTTCTGCCAAATCGCCATTACCTAAGCATCAATGCATCATTTTCAGTTTGTTATATGCATATGCAACCATTTTCATATTGCATGTTATAATTAATACTAATGATAACATATTTCATAATACAGAATAAAGTATTTAAGTATACTTCATTAAGTCGAGTAAAAATCAAATAAATCAAATCTAAAATATAAACTAAAATTATAACATTAAAAAAAAATGTCATTAATCAAAAGCAAACTGTAAATGTCGTAATTTAACTATTTAGTTTAAAATTGTAATTCTTGATTGTGTACTTATATAATATATTTCGTTTATTTTTCATCCAGTTTATCATTTTTAATCAATATTAATTTCTTTATTTTACATACATATAGTTGTTTTTCCTTTTGATGTAATTAATTTTAGTTTGTTTTTTATTATATCTTTTCTTTTCCTTTTATTTTTAAATTGTGTTATTATCATTATTTTCTTTAATAATATTCCTAAGTAATTATATATTTAAATTATATATTATATATTTTTTTTATTATATATCTATTTTTCTTTTATTTAAAAATATATTTATTTAAATATATCATATTCCAGAATTTTAAAAATACTCTTTAAAAGACTATTGGTCTCTCCTTCAATCTGCTTTCAGAAAATCGTTTTTGGAAATAGGGCATCTGCAACAGCAAAGAATCACTCTTGATATTGACTTACTTCTTGAGGGAAGAATTCAAGGGCTTTCAAATAGTAGATGTTCTACGTCTGAAGAGTTTATGAAACAAGCTGGATTGTCAATGATCTTGAACATCTAGAACTAAGTCATTCTGTAAGTTAGAACTGTATCATCTAATACAAACCTGCCCAAAACCATTTTGAAGAATTCTCTAGTTAGAAATCCTTACTAGATATGTACCACTACTAGTTCCATTTCCACTATACTTGCTTCCCTCACTTATCTATTTAACAGCGACACCGAAAATAGACAACTTTCTGGATAACAGGATCTATAACTTTCTGCTAGTTCTTCCTTCCTTTCTTCTTTTCTTGGCAAGGGCAATTTAATTTCCTTCTAGCCCTAGGTGTATCTTAACCCATCTAAAACCACGATATTCCTGATTGTATTAATGGACCTGATATTTATTTTTATTTTTTCGGCTACAGGAATATGGTAATTATTATTATTTCTTAAACAGTCATTGCCATTTTAGAATCTGTAATAACTAGGAATGTGTTTGCTAATCGATAATCCTCTCCATTTATCCATTCATGAGCTTTTAGAATAGCAAGTTGCTCGGCTTCATTGTTTGAACAGTTCCCATTCAGTTTGTATTACTTCTGGGTTATCTTTTTACTTTTTATACAAATGCGGAACCGACTTTAAGATTATCTTTGCTCCCATCTGTAACCTTCTAAGTTATTATACTTTGTTTGACTTCTGGAAATTCAATACCTGAGACAATATGATATACTATATCTATAGATCTTTATATATATAAATAATATAATCTATATAGATCTATATATATATATATAAAATAACAAAATCTAATATCCAAAAATGCTCACTAATTAAAATAACTACTTCTTAAAAAACAATAATCAAATAACCGAGCTGAGTTGACCACAATTCTGAGAGGCAGCTATAGAAACGTATTATGTTTTTGGGAACAAATGTATTTAGAAATATATGTAAAATATAAAAATAATAATCAAAAAAGGCAAAATACTTGTTATACTAACCAACAGATTTTTGGGTGTGTTCCAATAATTGCTTCTTATTCATTTTAGTAAAATCTTGAACTCTATCTTGCGGCAGAATCATGCACAAATTATTAATCTGAATATTTAATTTATCGATAACTTCACTTATCTGAAAAAATGGAAATTCAATTTTAATCACTTCTGTATACCCATATAGTCTGAATAGCCATACTTGATAAGTTTAAACTGGATAGAATGGAATTATTATTATATGTGGTTTAGTCAAAAAACTAAATGTGATATAGTCCCTTATTAGTAAATATCTGATCATTAATGAGTTCCATATTCTTCTCCAAATTACCGTCCACAGATTTGCTTCATCCCATCTGAAGACAGATTTCACGCCGATACAAATTTTAATTTTGTCATATCTTTGAAACATTTGAAGTTTTCAATAAATAATAAAAGTACTCGTCGTTCTTAAAGATCTTGGTACATGAACTCCAAAGATTTAGAAGAACCCAATGCAAATCTATCAAGAGATTAGAAAAAGAAATGAAAAGAGCTTGCTGTACCCTACCTGCTTAAAACTTGCTGTTTTTCCATGCATCTGCCAAGAACATGAAGCAGCAGATGTACTAATTAGCCTAGTTATAATATAGTTAATCCCATTTGGATTATATAACTCTATTTCAATTTTGGATTCGTTACATCCTCTTTTTATGTAATCTGCAAGCTGCAAGACAAATAGAAAATTTATAAGGAATTATGATTTCAAAAACTGAGATGAGATTTATCATAATTAATCGAAACAAAAACTAAAATTAATGAAGTAAATGTTTTCTGATTAATGTAAGTTATGAATACAGTGGCAAACCGAATTTTCGAGAAATCAGAATTCTGAAATATAGCTAATTTAGTCCGTTAGTTTTAATTGGAAGCATTAATTTGAGATGAATAGTTTAACACAAAATCAAAGAAATATCTTCGCTCATCATACAACATTGTGGACGCTGCCAAGATTAAAACAAAATAATTAAGATCAAATGAAATAGGTGATCTCTATTCATGTACTTTAACACAGCAAAGGCGATAGTAATTTAAAGAAATCGCTAAGAGAAATACAAAGCATTCCTTGTATTTCTCTTACATTTGAATTACTCACATTTGATGATCTGCCTATTATACTAGGTTTGCCTCCTAATCCAATAATAACGGCACATAAAAATGTAGATTTCCCAGTTCCATTTGGTCCAAAAATAAAATTTAGCTTAGGTTGTGCATACATTTCAACTTTATCGTACGTCCTATCAAAACAAATATAAACATTAGAAACGTAAAATTACTACATTCACTCAGTTGAAATTTTAAATATCTCAATTATAATAGAAAACTGATAATATTGAATTTACATGAAATTTCGTAATTTCATCCTCACAATCATTCCTTTGTGAAACGACGAATTCTTCATGAGTGCTTTCTGTTCTGTGTCTGACATTTTATATAAATATACTTTTAATAAACATTTGTTTGACTGAAAAAAATTGATGAAATATAACATTAAAAGACATTGTGTTTCCCCCATGCATATTTTCTTGGAGGGAAAAATTGAATATATATATATATATATAAAAGGAATCGATTGTTTATTCATTTGATACTTCATTTCGCAGTACTGTCAGAGCCCTGTACGGAAGATTACTACAAAGTAAAAATCGATTGTCTATTCATTTGATATTTCATTTTGCAATACTGTTAGAGCCCCCTCAGTACGAAAGATTACTACAAAGTAAAAATCTGGTAAGAACTCCACGCTTTCTTTTACTTTTATTTAAAAAACTATAAATAACAAATTTATTCAAACTTGCAATTTTTACTAAATGTTTAGTTGGCTTTGATGTTATATAGGTGAGAGTCTCTAAACAATAACAAATCGACATTTTTGAGGGAAATTTTTGGAAGTGTGTGCTAACAGAATATCTCAAAACTGAAAAGTGACAGGAAGCTCAAACATGGTATTCCATTAGGTACTACCACCTCATCAAACACGAATATTTCGGGCAAAATCCATCAACAGGCTATCTACACACATAAATATCCGTCACTTTTATTTGTAATTTTTTTCCGGGAAAATTGTTTTTGGCGGGTTCTGGGAATACAGTAGCCTAATATCTACTTAAGTACCACTTGTATGGCTTTACTACCTACATAAAATATATTCATTAGAACCACAATATATTCATATAAAATATATTCATTCATAAATATACACATTAGAAGCATTGATCTCTCGTCCATTGCTGGATAGTGAGCTGTAGAGGCTCCTAGGAAGAAAAAATCTGAATAGTATTGAGACAATTATTAAATAACAGAAAACAAAAATTTATTTTAAAATACTTAACAAAAATAAAAAACTGACAAGTCTGTCCAATGTCAGACTGGGCATTGTCGGACTGTAAGTCAATTTTGCAAATTAAATCTGAACATAGAGTAATAGCTGTCATATCTTTAAGTATAGTAAAAATTTGTTGACAAGTATTGGAACTTTTGTGTGCCACAGAGATGTTGTAAGTCCGAAATATTTTTGCAATTTTTTACGATAGATTTTTTAATGTAAGGAATGGAGATATAAGTGCAAGGTGATTATGAGGATTATGGAGGAGACTGTAGTCTAGTTAGGCTGGTGTTGTTAAAGGTAAAGTGTTTAGTGACTTCTGTAAGGATATTTTGTATAATGTGGGTGGGATAGTCATTATTTTTAAATATGGTGGTAAGTAAAAATTTGTTTTTGTCATGGAAACTGGGATTACTAAGAGATAATACACGCCTTGGGAACGGATGAACTTTATTTTTTGAAGACAGATCGAACGGACATCATGTACCAATTAGTTACAAGAGAGCCATGTTTGTGCGGATAATGGTCATATCAAGAAAATTGATTATATTATCATTTTCAATTTCATAAGTAAACTGAAGTCTCGGATAGAAAGAATTGAAGGTATTAAGGATTGTGGAAATCTGAGTGTTAGGAACAGCTGTTAGACAATCACCCTATTTGAAGAAGAAAGGGGTATTTGTCGCGTATTTCTACGCGAATTGATAACGGCGGGGACAATTAGTTGTGGGAGCCCCCCTTACTGTGGTTGAAATCTGACTGGTCACACGGTGATCCAGTCGTATTTCTTAATATTCTATTTATATGAGAATTCATGCTATTTTTTTTATTCATTTTATACTATATTACAATTAGTGTCTTGCACAATACTGCATTGATTAAAGCATCATGTTGTTTAACATGTCTGATCTAGTAAGCAGCGCCTAATAGGGCTGCACTTACTCTCATTGAATTCAGTTCTGTTTCAAGTGCCAAAGTTAACACTACTTGTTATTTTTACCCCTGGCCACTGACGCCATCTTGAATACTCAGCACATGCTTTTGTCTCCAGTGGAACTCAACTTTATTGCAGCTCCAAGCAGCTAATTCTCACAACTGAATCTAATTTTATTGAAGACATATCGTCATAAACACTTTCAAGAGGAGTTATTGCAACTTCGCAATTAATTATTTATCAGGTTGGAATGCCTAGGCTGGAATGTGAGAACAGTTATTTGGTCCTTTCCCATCTTAATTTCCTCTAATTATTATTATCGCCAATGTCTACTTTAACATTCTTACTTCACTAGCTGAGGACTTGGCAACCTTAAAGAAGCATTTTACAATATTGCATACATTACTGTAATCATCAACTCAATTGGAACGATCCAATTTGCATCACTGACAACTTCAAGCGCAATGTAATTCATTATTTAATCTTTTATATTAACTCATTTAAGGAACTAGTACCAGTTGAATTTAATAGCTGAATAACAGCTACTCAACAGTGTGGCCAGTCAGATATAGCACTTTTATCTCACTTCTCGTACCCTGGGAATCTTCTCATCGAGGTATTTCTTTTGGTTAGATTAGAAGCGCGCGGGGGGGGGCGAGCCTCATTCCACTGCGACCTGCAAATCGATGTCTATTGTGGATCCCCTTAAATTACAGCACAACCCCCAGCTTTGCCCTCCAAATCAATCCTAGCAAAGCTGAGAGCGGCTCCGTCATGAAGCTTCTAGCTTCGGGATTGACTGTCCCCAATTGAAGAAACCTAATCCTCGCCAGGCCGGCGCACTCACAAAGGATGTGCGCCGGGGTTCTCCTCTACCTTACAGAATCGGCAAACCGCACTATCTGCAAGTTGTAGGTGGTGCATGTGTCTATTCAGCCTACAATGCCCTGTGAGTAGACCCACAATTAACCTTATATCCCTTCGGGTCTGGCTCAGTGGGTCTCTGGTAAATTTAGGCAAATGTCTTTTGATGAAGAGCTTTGCCTGCCTCTGTCCTGGTGTTCTCTCCCACCAACGCAGACGCTGTTCTTCTATCCAAACCCTCCTAGAAGTTTGAATGAGGCTCCTGGACAAGCCGCAGAAGAGTTCGGGGCCTATAAAGGTATCCTGCGAACCCTCCCTCGCAAGGGCATCCGCCCTCTCAGTGCCCAGAAACCCCGCATGTCTCGGCACCCAGGCGAGTGTACGATTATTCCGAGTACCCACCTCGGGGGTGGGGTAAGTATGCAGTCCCACACCAGTCTTGAGAGTATTTGGTGTGTGGAAAGTACCTTCAGGGCTGCCTGACTGTCGGAGTATATGGCCTCTCTTCTACCCACTATGCTTTGCCTTATAATCACCGTGGCCTACTTCACTAGGCTGGCCTTAATTTTAACTTTAGACCTGCCCCGTAGACCACAGCTCCCACCCCAGTCGGAGTTTTGGATCCATCTGTATACCAAGTTACCGAACAGGGGTGGGTCATAGCCCCATTCGCCTTTGCTCGGTATAATAATATGGAAGTTCCTTTCGAAATAATACCTAGGAACCATCCTTTCAATTGGCATCCCAAGAAGATGGTCTTGATTTCTTCGATCAACCTCTGGTTATTATGATCATGCCTAAAGGAGATGGGAGGCGGCCCCTGCAGGAGCCTATGTATTCACATTCTGGCTTCGCCAACGTCAACAAAATTGAGGAGGACTTCCAACGCCGCAGTCGGGGTGGTTTTCGTGGCCCCCGTGGAACCCAGGCATGCTCGCCTTTGGATCCCACCAAGCCTTTCCACCGCCCCCTTCTGCAGCGTCCTGGTCCACCAAACCACCGACCCATATGTGACCATGGGTCTGATGATCCTGGTATAGATCCATAGTGACAAACTTGGGCGCAAGCCCCAGTTTCTCCCACAAAGCCGTCTGCACCTATTAAATGACGCATCGGCCTTGTGAGAAATTTTGTCAATGTGTTGATTCCAAGTGAGTCTGCGGTCAAAAGTAACACCAAGGTACTTAGGCTCCATCGCAAATGGAATCGGAGTGTGCCCAAGTGATGGTGGCCTAAGGCCTTCCAACTTGTGGCGTAATGTGAAAGGAACTATTACGGTTTTATGGGGGTTTATGGACAAGTCCTCCTCCCTACACCTGTTCCTGACCAAGTTAAGAGCTGCTTGCATCCGCTCTGCAATCGTAGTAGGGTATTTGCCTCTTACCACGATCGCCAAGTCATCTGCGTAGCCTAGACAGTCAAAGCCATCCGCAGATAATTGGTGGAGGAGGTCATCAACAACCAGAGTCCACATCAGAGGGGACAAGACCTCTCCCTGAGGACAGCCCCTCCCAACTTTTACCCTAAGGGTGGTTTGACCTATTGTCGAAATGTTAATTCGATTAATTAGGCCAGACTCCATCCAGCCGCATAACGCTCCTCTTTTATGAAGGGAGTTGATGACCGAGGTGCGCGAGACATTATTGAATACGCCCTCAATGTCCAAAAAGGTAGCTACCGCAATTTCCTTATCCTCCAAGGATTTTGATAGCAGCCTGTTAAGATCAACCAGTGCGGCCTCAGCCGACCTACCTGGTTGATAAGCGTATTGGCGGGCACTTAGGGGTTTTACACACAAGACCTCATCCCTAATATATCTGTCCACAAACCTTTCCAGGGCTTTGCTTAGGAAAGAGGATAGGCTAATCGATCTAAACGAGCCTGGCGTAAGGTCAGACACTCTTCCCACCTTGGGGAGGTAGAGCACCTTGACCTCACGCCACGGTTCCGGCGTATATCTTCGGGCTAAACATGCCCTAAAGATTCTACACAGGTATGGTAAAAGAATATGTAGTCCTTTTTGTAAAAGAACCGGGTAAATCCCATCCGTCCCAGGAGGTTTGAAAGGTAGGGATTTGTTGGTGGCCCACTGACCTGCTTGGCCTTGTTATGAGAGTGGCGAGTTTTCAGTCCTCTGGGGATGGTCTAATAAGCCTCTCCCCAGGGATCCTCGCCACCTGTGGGCCTGCAAGTCGGGATGAGCCTGGAAAGTGCGTCTCCGCGAAGAGCTCCAAGCTCTCTTCCTCGGAGACAGTGAAGGTTCCGTCCCCCTTTCGGAGGAACCCCCCTTCCTTCGCAATACCGTCTTTGGCCAACGCTCTGTGGATTCTGGCACACGAGAGAGAATCCTCAATCTCCTCGCAAAACCTCCTCCAAGAACGTCTTTTGGCCTTCCTAATTTCTTTATTGTACTGCGTGAGGTCATTCCGATAGACGGTCCAGTTTTGGGTAACTTTGGCCCTGTTGAACAGTTTCCTCACCTCGGCCCTCAATTTCTCAAGGTGATTGTGCCACAGACCGTCTTTCCTCTCTGTGGTCTTGACCTTACCGGACAGTTTTCTTGGAAGGCCGTAGCTATCGCCTCCTGCACCTCCTCTACCCTCCGCTCAAGACTCTCCACTCCTCTCCCGTCAGAGATTTCCTGTGCTACTCTATTCTTAAGGGAATCCACAAATCCTTCCCAGTCGGTCTCCCGAGAGTTCCGGAATGTTATCTGTTGCAACGGGAGGGTGTCGATAGTGGACCTGATGTGCCTGTGGTCGGAGCAAGATGGTTCCAAAGACACATGCCAGTTTGTGAGTCATCACTCAGCCTATCGGTGGTCAGAGTCAAATCCAACGCCTCTCTCCTGGCCACCATAACGAAAGTGGGTTCCTTACCTAAATTAGATATCAGTAACCCTTTACCATAGATAAAATCCAAAAGGGACTTACCTCTGCTGTTGCACTTGCTGCTCCCCCATACTGGGTGGTGTGCGTTGGCATCACACCCCACGAAGAGCGGGAGATTCTTCGCCTCACAGTAGTCGACGATGTCTCCCAGAAGCTCCGGCGGACAAGACTGGTCCTCACCGGGGAAGT
This sequence comes from Triatoma infestans, assembly GCA_011037195.1. Taxonomy (NCBI): domain Eukaryota; kingdom Metazoa; phylum Arthropoda; class Insecta; order Hemiptera; family Reduviidae; genus Triatoma; species Triatoma infestans. Next base: position 67,564 of record JAAEAF010002717.1, on the reverse strand, counting down.
AGGCGGAGCAGGCCACCAGCCTCCTGATTCCACCTTCGGTCCGTGCCGAGATGATTGCTGTAACAAAATCGCCTGAGCAAAGTGCCGGCAGCAAGTTACCATCAATCTGATTATTAAGGACTATACAGGCTCTGGGTTTCCCAGAGCCCTTACAATATAATACCTTACCTTGGAATGGGCGAATGCCTCTGACTTCCTCGGCCACGAGCCACGGCTCCTGCACCAGAGCGATGTGTAGTCGCTCCGATTCAAACCTCCTGCACAAGACCGCCGAAGCGGCCTTGGCGTGATGGAGGTTGATTTGCAGGACCCGTAGCCCCATCCTAAGATGTAGTAGGGGGTCGGGAAGGCGAGCTAGGCTCGTCCCCCCGCCGCACTTCGGCATCTCGGGCGCCAGACACCGCTGAGGGGTTTGAGGCCTCAACAGCGGGCTGACCCCGGCTTCGCCCAGAGCGACGGGCAAGCCCTTCCCCCTGTCGGTTTTTTGCCTCTCTTTTTCCTGCCTTACGGCCGGCTGAGGGCTTGGGTGCGCGAGCCTCCATTGTCGGAACATCCGACGCGGGGGTCCGCGCCAGCTTAGAAGTGGAGGGAACACCTTCCGCCGGGCGGATCGCCTCGGCGGAAGGGGCCCCAACTCCTTCCTCGTCGCCTCGTTTATCCTTGGTTCGGAACTTCAACCTGCCGAACCCGTAGAATGGAGCCATGTCTAGACTCCTCAGGATTTCCAGGGACTCCTTTCCCATGGAGAAAGTGAAGAGCTGGCCTTTGCTCTCCGGAACACACCCCATAACCGTCCACAAGCCGGGATTGAGGCCCTGGTTGCCAAACCTCAAGAGGCTGACAACCCTCTCTGCCGTCACCGGCTCGCCATCCTCATGGGGTACAAAGACCGAGCACGTCACCGGCTTCGGGACCCCGCCCCCTACCAGGACCTTGAGGGCAGCGCCTTCCCAGGGCCGCAGCGAAGGGAAGACCTCCGTCACCCAGGACGCACTCCCCTTGTCTGCATAAATAAGCAGGAGAAACCCTGCTTTATGGGTGCATTTAAGAAAACGCACTTGACGATCCTCCGTGGAGGCCGCCATGGTGGACAGCAGGGATTTTTGGATGGCTTTCAGCCTATCCGGCTCCAACTGCGTGTCCGGGTAATCGGCCTCGGCAATCGCGAGCTTCTCCGAGGACAAAGCCTCCCCATAGGTGCGAGGTCTCGCCCTCTTCGTCGGCCGCGATGCTTTCGGGGTACTTTCCTCCGAACGCGGCCTTTTTCCGTCCTGAGCCCTTTCTTCCTGTTGCCGGACGAGGTTCTCCCTGATTATGGATCGTCTTGCGACTGCCAAATCAGTGCCCTGACCGACTAACCTTTGCACTCGCCTGTTGGACGCGCCTGACAGACGGACTGCAAGAATGTCCATATCGGACATCACATCAACCTCCTCTAGAGATAGCGCCCTTAGGGCTCTCCGGGGAGGCTGTGTAGTGGCCTCGGACGTGGGGGCATCCTCCCGCTCGTCCGAAGGTCTGTGTTTAAAATTTGAAGGTTGCTGCTCCATGTTGTTCCCACGAGTAGCTGGGGAGGTGAAGTCCACCCGGTGAGAGCCCCGCAATGACCGGGTAAGGCTACTTACTCTGGGAGGGCGCCTGGTATCCCAGAGGCTCCGTAACGACCCCGGGATTAGGCTCCGGGACCAACCATTCTATAGGCACGGATCGCATAACACCGTAGGATTGAGCCGGATATAGAGGCAGGATAGGGTAGTTAAGGATCTAACAAGGAGGGTAAGACATGAAGCAGGAGGCCAACGGGGGTTAATGTTGACCCGCCAGAGCCCTAGTTAGCCGTGATACCGGAGAAACCCAGGAGCGACATTGCCCGGCCCCCACGATGTGGATGTTAGGGTTGGCTCGCTGCTCCATTGGAATCGCCGAGGCTTTCCACCAGTGAAACAACATTTGGGGGCCTACGAATAAGTATAAAACAATATGATGACTAAATCAATAAACAAATGCAAAAACAAATTCAGGGTTTTTAGCAATTTTATTAGAGAAACAAGGACATGGGATCGGCAGAAGTATTTGAATGAAGTTCCACTATGGCACGGTAGTTGGGCCATAAAGTAAATCCCACTTAATTCTATTGTGGGATGTTTCAAATTTCAATGGTGAGCTTGAATTTGCCTAAGTCCCGCTAAACTCCTACTGTATGTATATCCATGAAGTACGGGCTCTACAAGGCCTATTAGGATCTTTCGGCTTCCGTCACCATTGTTATGCAAAACATTCAGGTCTTCAAGTTTATAACAATCTCAAACGGTCTCCTCAACCTGAAGGTCTAAGTGTTTTACTATGTATATTGTGTGTTTGGGTGTCCATGTGTTGTGTGCAATTTTAGAGGTAGGAATCCTCAGCGATGCCATGAATCCTGAAGAAATGGCTGGCCTACTTTTCCAAAGGGGGTTTTACAAAGTATAAAAATTGTTGGCAAATTAAATTTTGAATTAGATTTATTATATTAAATTGCTTTGTAAACTAAAACAAGAATTAGTGTTGAGAAATCTGTTAATAGATAAACAATTTAGTAGTTCTAAGTTTAAAAAAAAAAAAATTATCTCAATATTATTATAAATTAATTTTGTTGAATAATAAATATGGATGGAATATAGAATTAATTTAATTAATGTGAACTTAACTAAATATTTTTTTCTTTAGATCGCTAAGAGAGGAGAAGTACTTCACGCTAAAGTTTTAGGATGTATTGCCCTCATTGATGAAGGTAAGATTTTAAGTTTTAATCAGTATCAGTTGAATAAAATTAAGCTAAAAGAGATATCAGAGATTTTTTCCATGATACCTGCTTCATTTAACAGTTTTGAGTGTTCAACACAACCTGAAGTGAGTGAACTTTCGAAAGCGGTTGCTGACCACGAAATAACAGGCTATCATGGAGAAAATATGTTAGCTCTGCGCACCCAACCAACCCAACTAAAAGATATATATATATATAACATAAAATGACTTATGTTTTTAGGTGAAACAGATTGGAAAATAGTTTCTATTAGCAAATATGATCCGTTAGCAGATTCAGTTAATGGTATGATTGTTTCGTTAGTATTTTTTAAATTTTTCTTTAATAGTGGCTTATATTGATTTTCTTTTCTTTTTTGGTCCTAGATATTACAGATGTAGATAAATATTTTCCCGGATTATTAAAAGCTACCATGGAATGGTTTAGAATTTATAAAATTCCAGATGGTAAACCAGAAAATCAATTTGCTTTCAATGGTGAATTCAAAGATAAAGAATTTGCTCTAAAAATAATTGAAGAAACTAGATCTCAGTGGCAGTCGTTAATGCTTAAAGATGATTCAAAAATTTGTCGGTAAGTTTCATTTATAGGCGCATTTTATTTATTTATATATTATATACACTTATACAGAAGAATTAAGTCGAAAATCAACTGAATGCTGAGGCACCCAGGGTTGTGAGGATGAAATCATTTTTAGTAAAATATGTCGTAATAAACAAAGGTTTGAAAATGCTTCCAACAACATTGAGAAGTGGACTCCTAAAATAATTTAAAAAAAAGTTTTTTTAAAAACAGAAATTTTTATTAAAGGATAAAATTTCATTAATAAGTCTTCACTTGTCGGCTGTTTTCAAGTGTCAGTTTTTTGTTTTAATTATTTACGTCTGTTTTGCTGTTGATTTACTACGCTGTTAAATGAAATAACTTAAAAGATTTTTCGAACGAAGAGTACGACAATATTCATTATGTATTCGGGTTTTTGAAATGGAAATGAAAGGTGGGCAGATGCAGAATATCAGAGGGGATTTTCTAAACGCAGCATACCAGATCGCATTGTACTCGGTAGAGTTCATCGATGTTTAAGAGAAATAGGATCGTGTTCTAAAGCTAATGCTGAGCATGACCAAGATGTGTTGATCAAGAGGAAGCCACATTAGAACGTATTGAATCCACCTTTTAGTGTGCAAGGATTTTTAATAGCAAATAAAGGTATAGAGGATATTATGTGTTTTGGCTTATACGCATAGCTCCAAAGAGTCCATGCTTTGTTACAAGATTTCAAGTACGGATGTAGTTCTGCCTTTAGCTCTCAGCAGGATAACGCACCAGTTCATTATGATAGGAAGATCTCTGAGATCACCTGATCTACACCTCTCGACTTCTTTCTTTGGGGGCACATAAGTCTTTAGTGTATGAAGAAAATCTAACTGTAGAGAACTTATTACCAGAATTATGAATGCTGTAACGAACATCAGAAATTCGCCTGACATCATATAGTGACCTGCTGATCATTATAACGCAATGCTAGACTACTCATTGCAGCTGGAAGAGATCAATTTAAACAGAATTTGTAATAATAAAGTTGTTAAATAAATTACAGTTTAAAAACAACATTTTTTCTAATCATTTCAGCTAGCCATCTTTCAATGGCTGACTACTTTACTTAGGAAGCATTTTCGCATCTATGATTATTAGACATTTTCGACTGCCAAAATTTTTGACATCAATAATACGTCCTTAAGCTGTGGACCTTGAGTCATGAGACACCCATATATTACAAAATAATGTCACTTCTGAAATAGAAACTATATGAAAAAAAAAGAAAAAGCTATATAAAACTTTTTTCATTTTTAATGATTTCTGTATTTTTGAGGATTCAGATCTGATCCATTTGATGCGATGCCAAAATGCTTCTTTACAAGGCTTTCCTAAATTCATGATCAAATTTGATGGTCACCCTCGCTTCCTCCATATTCCATTATCCTTAGTTATGGAAGATTCTTCTCAACCGTTACTTATATGAAGGAAAAGGATTGTGAGATTCGGTGTTTTTAAAAAATAAAAAAAACTTAAATTCTTGCCAACGTTTCGACAAATATATTGTTTTTTTCAAGGCATAAAAAATAAAAAAACTATTAAATAATCTTTAAAACATATCAAACTTAAAAACTTATATAAATTTTGGAAAATAAAATGTTGAGAACACCTCAACAACACAGAGAATAGTGAACAAATAAACTATTGATTTATTCGACAAATATTTGTCGAAACGTTGGCAAGAATTTAAGTTTTCTTATTTTTTAAAAAGACCTAATCTTACAATACTTTTCCTTCATTATCCTTAGTCTTTTCCAAGAGTCCTCCCGAGTTCCATTTTATATCCACTAATTATTCTGATATCTGCTAACCTCGACTCTGTTATAATCCATAATTTTATTTCTATATCTTTCCTGGTGATAACTATCAAGATTCTGTTCATTTCCCTTAGATTGCTTATTTTTTATAAATATCTCAAGTCAAGCACATATTTAATTAAAATATTAGGAAATTTTTATTCCAGTTCAAATACTACGCTAGATGATTCTAATTATAAGATTTCAAATAACGAAGCTGAAGATATTGTTAATCAAACTCCATCACATGTATTAGGAGAACCAGATGATGATTCAGGTTAGGTTTTTACAACTTAAATTGTCATTACTAATTTTCCTCTAAGTTTACTGTAATGATAATATTTTGTTTAACTTTATTTTGATAAATCAGTATTACATTTTATTGTATGTTCTAGTGGGAAAATGGCACTTTTTGCATCTGAAATGACTGGATGAAAAGTATGCACTATCTTCGACGAAATTATCATAAAATCAATGGGTTTGTGTAGATGTTTCCTATTTTTGTTAAAAAACAATTCCAAACACCTATTTAAGTTAGCTTAAAACACTTGAAAAAAAGTAAAATATGGCGATTGTTAACTTAAACCGATGTATTTGATATTAAAAATTTTACAAGATTATTTCAGTTATTTTTGTAATAACCCCTGTTTCAGTCTTATTTCTTTGATATTGATAGATAAACTAAAGAAGAGAATAGCTAGTAATAAAATTATCTATATTATATTTAAAAAAAAACCAAACAAATAACTAATTCTACAAAATATTTGTTAGTAATTTTACTTGTTATTTTCTTCTTAAAAACACTTTATGTATACTTTTCATAATTAACTTCAATGATTTCTATTTCTTTTAATTATACATATAAAGAAATAGAATTTTTTTTTTTTTAAATTTAAGGCGTCTCAAATCTGAGGTCATTTGCGCCCGGAGCCTTCTCAGTGCACTGCCGGCCTCCGGACAGTGTTCTCCCGTTACAGACAACACTGTCCATCACCGGACAGTGAGCTGTAGAGGCTTCCTATTATTTACTCATTTAAGTCCGAACCATTTAAGGCTAACTACCTTAGCGCTACGGCCCTACAAGAGAATAGGCCTCCTCCAGACTTCTCTTTCCTGGCCGTGGCTTTTCCACTTTCTCTCTCCCTAATTAACGGAGTGCTTAGAGGATTTTTTCAACAAATGAAATGAAAAAATTATAATTGTTACGTTTGGCCGGTGGTAATGAAACAAGCAAAATGTTGGTTGGCTAGGACCAAAGAAAAAAACTTTTAAAGTTTATTTGTCGACGTATTTGGTGCCCTTCCTTAGGATCTTTATGAAAAAAAAAGTATCAGAAAAATTACAAATACGTAGTGAGAAACAACAGAGTTTAACAACAAAAGTAGCTTTATCGACTAGAAGAATGAAAAATTTAAATGTTACTACACAAATGTAAAAAAAAAAAAAAATTAAGAAAAGTAACATACAAAATTAAAACAATTTCCAATTTTTAATGTTTTTGAGCTTTTAGTGTTCTGTTTCCATTGTTGTATGTTATTTTTGCATTTTTTTTTTTAAATTTACATTTATGTAGTAACCTTTAAATCGTTCATCTTTCTACTTTATAATGCTTCTGTTGTTTAAGTCTCTATTATTTCTCAATACATATTTGTGTTTCTTATATTGTTTTAGTTTTCATGTTCCATGTAGATCCTGAGGAAGATCACCAAATGAGTCCGGAACGTCGTTAGAATAAACTTCTAAAGTTAAAAGTTTTTTCTTTGGCCCCAGCCAACCAACATTTTGATTGTTTAAAATTAAAGATGTATTAGATTATTGTAAATTAGTTTACTACTACTACTACTAATGATAATAATTGCTGCATCCCTTGGTACTACTTATTGCGTACCTCAATAGGCGGATGCCGAACGTTGGCGGCCTCAGGGGCAGAAAACGCCGAGTGTTGATGAGTGTGGTACGGAGCTGAGATGTGGGCGGACGCTCCTAACAAGGAGGCTTATAGGAAAAGAATGGCTCGAGTGCAGCGGTTTGGTGGGCTGAGAATTGCCTCTGCAATTGGAGAATTGCTCTCTCCAGAGAGAAGAGGAATCTGACTTTCTTGAAGTGGCAGGCTTGCTGGGAGGATAATCTGCGGGGCCCCTGGACCGCTAGGTTGATTAGGGAGGTAAAGCCATGGGCGAAGAGGCCACATGGGGAAGTGAACTTTTACGTCTCACAAATCCTGAGCGGGCATGGTTATTTCAGGGCATGCCTGAAAAAGATAGGAAAAGCAGTGGATGAGGAATCGCCTTTAACTCATCCCCGGCAGTAAAGACGATGCATCCCACCCGTTTTTCCCTGCGGTCGGTGGCAACGGTTAAGAAGTGACCTCGAGGCGGTGAGTGGGCGACAGACCCCAGAGACTCTGGTTGAGGCGATACTGCCAGTGAGACCAACTGGCAGATTGTTGTAAGGTACGCCACAGACTTTCTTCAGCGGAAGAAGCAGGACCTGGACGAGTGCCAATGGGGTAATACTGTGGGAAAATCCAATGGGTAAGGACAGAGGTAATGTTACAGAGATAGTTCTTATGTAATGCTGGTCACCGGTGGATCCAGGCTAAGCCTAGCAGCGGGGGGGGAGGTGTTTTAGCCGCACAACAGTTCTGTGTGCGTAAATCGTATTTCACCCCTTAAAAAGAAAATAATAATATTAATTTACTATTGTAAATTATTTACTTGCAGGTAAATTAGATTACTTATTAGTTATCAAATTTAAATCCTTCTGTTTACTAGAAGATAATTAATTAAAAACACACATTGGCTTTTTAAATTTGTAATTTTTTTGTGATTAAACATTTGCTTCTAAATGAACATTAGAAATACAACAATCTTTATGTTTGTAAAGCGATAAATTTTTGTACAGAGTACTTTCAAAGTAATTAAACATAAGGTTCAAGGTAAGATAAGGATTTGTATCTGATATTATATCCCTCATAGCATGCTCCTTTTCCTTAATTGTCAGAAAATGAATTATCAAATTTCTGTAAAGACGTTGACTTCATATTATTTGAAGTTTATGTCATCCACTTTGCTGAACCAACCTCTTACTGTTGAGGGAAATCCCAACCGGTTAAAGAAAAATACTATTTTATGATGAATATATCCTTAGTTATCCATAGATAAGGATTAGTTACAACTTTATCCGGGGTATACAAAAAGAGCAATTTCGGAACGACTTTTCTAGAGATCTAACAAAGAAAGATGAGAATGCTGAAATATAATGAAAAAGAATTTGAAAATTATAGTTATTTATATTTAAGGATTTTACATTAAAGGGAGGGAGTTCAAGGTATTGTGTCCTGCAAAATCTGAGAGTAGCATTTCAAATCTACCTTTTGAAAGTATTATTAAACTTTTCTCTGTCCCATAAAGTGTTATACGTACGAATTATTTGAGGTTCAAATTTTGAAAAATATTTTTGTTCAAGTTGCGCACTTTTCATTGTCATAAATAAATATAATTATATTTTATTAAATTTTTGTGCATAGTTATAAATTTTTACATTTTGATTTCAAATTAAAAAAAACTTATTCTTTTTTTATTTAAAATACTTATTTTTACAATTATAAAACAAATTCTATTAACAAGTTCAAAAGGTACTATCATATCACATGGTTTATCAGCTGTCAGTGACGTCAGAACCTTAGCAGGGGAGGAGAAGTGTTTTAAAATGGCTGTTCAATAGTCAGTCGAAAATGGTTTAATTCTCTATAGTGTATCTTTATCGTATGTTTAGTTGAATAATTTCTCTCTGCTTTAATTTTATTTCATTTCTTATTAATATATATTGCATGCACTGTGAACTTTATAATTTATTTATTTTTTGCAATTGTCTACCATTCGACCAATTGTGTAACTGTTATTATTTGTTGTTATGATTAAAAAAATCCTCCTAGAAATTGTAGTGTTTTAATCATTACTCGAATATATTCAACGATGAAAAAATTATTTTCTAAAATAGAAACCAAAATTGAAAATACTGCTAAAGAAACTAATAATTATGTTGGAAAAGTGTTTCTAGTCGGTAGAACTTCCGTCACTGTTGAAGAAGTATTAGCTGAAGGTAATATTTCAATCATTTTTTAAAAAAATAACTGTACCAATAATAAAATTTAAATTAAATCATGATTTGGTCATTCATTAAATGTATTAACCCACTTTGTGAGATACTTAACCCTGTTATACTCTAATTTGGCCTTCTCATCAATGAAAAGTTTCTTAGCAAATATATTGCATAATTATAGTTCCTGCTATATAATTTTATTCCAGATTTGTTTCTCTTCAGTAATGGGTCGATTTAGTATTATTGTACATGGTACAGTAGCATGTGAATTATTACAGAAAAAATATGTGGAAGATACATTATTATTAAACATAGTTTTTTAAGTTTTTAAAGACCTTTAGATTCATTGTTCTCGTAATTTGTAGAATGGTAAGCGTGTCCTCTGCCTGCTTAACAGTATGAGTGCATTGGTCTTTCTGTTTACATTTTGATAAGATACCTGATTGAAGTGGGCTCGCATATTTGATATTTAATTTATCATAATATTTTATTTATTAATAATAGATTTATGTCTAATTAATTTGTTTTTCTCGACATCTGGTTGTTAGAGAAATAATGTGAGGATTGAATACTTTCAATAAACATTTTTAGAGAATTACTTTTTGTTTGGTATTGTAATCTTCGTGTTTTTCTTAGAGTATAAACAAAGAAATGAGAATAAATTCAGTTGTTCATGTCTCTAGTGAGATTATTTCTTTGTTCCAATGTTTATAGGTCTAGAAATTTTATCTGTAATTTCTTTTGGTTCACTAATATCATTAAATGTTTCTAAAAGTTGTGAGACAGGTGTTTATCTAAAGCTTTGAAGGCCGAGCAGGTTGATAATTAGGCTAAAAAGAAAAAATAACATAGTTTTTAATTAGTATTAAAGGGTCGACATGTAGGTGACAATAAGTAACGTTACCGTGTAAAATTTTTAAGCTAATAACATAATATATATTGCCTTATAAGCAATCCATTTTTGAGACTTTTCTAAATAGAAAAGAGAAAATTTTCGAAATATCGGTCTCTCTGATACGAAAGTTTGCTTTACAAAGCGGATATATTTAATCAGTTGATTCATCACTTTATGTAATTTATATTGCAGTATGAACAACACGGTACATCTCATATACCTTGTTTGCCCAAAAAACGTCAAATGTAAATAACGCGATTCATTATTTAGTAAATTAAACAAAAGAATTCTCATTTTTTCCTCTTCTATTTCGTAAAATAAAATATTATGATCATATTAGATTCTCTTGAGTTTTTTCCAAAGTTTTTGAGATCGCAGCTTCTAAGTGCGTGTAATTAGTATAACTCAAAAACAGAAAATTGTCGAAATTTCAAATTTGTTATTGCCTTTTGGTAATCATTAAAAGATCCGACATGAAAATCTAGTAAACTACATCAGTTAATAACAATAATAAATGTGTTTATTGAAAAATATATACAGAGATTTTAATTCAGTTTGGCTCTGTGCAAGTCTGGGTTATGGCACTGTTTTATCAAAATATCCTGATGAGGGGCGAACGCCCGAAACCGGTCGATGACCACAAAATAAACCAGACTATCACGGAAAATATCTCTGATGCTTTCCAGCTCTGCGGACCCAACCACAACATTGATAAAAGATTACTATACTACATAATTGAATAGGTAATTGGGTCCGAATGCTGGACAATTTTGTTATTTCCCTCTTAGCTATTTTCTCCTCCTAAGTCCGACAGTTTTCCGGTCTTCATCCATCCTTAGACTTTGGTTTAATAGGATTCTATAGAAACATTTACTTGCGTAGAGTTTAGGTAATGGAAACTTTTAACATTGATTTGTCTACTAGCAATTACATATCTGAAATGCTATCTCGTGCCACATTTATTTGAAATATTTTTCATGTGAAAATTGATTTTAGAGAGGGATCTGTGGGAATATATGGTGAGGCTTTGGAGGTTCTTTCTTTTGACACCTCTTTTAGGATAGATCGTTATTTATTTCCATTTATTAAAGGATTTAAATTTATATTAATATCTAAGGCCCTATTTATATTTATTTCCACTATTTAAAAGATACCCATAAATTTATATTACTTTTTCCATCTTCGATTGTTTTGGCTATTCTCTTTAAATGATATTGAATTTAATACATTATTCTCATGCAATTCCAGGCTTTACCACTTAACTTGAGAAGTATCACTCCTCTCTTGTAAAGCTACTGATCTATATGAGTGATTTATGTTAAAATTCATATCTTTATGGGGATGAGAATATTATGTTTTGATGTTATTGGGTACAAAATTGATTTTTTTTTATTTCTATTATAATGTATTTTTTTTTTAAAATTGAGTGGTTACTCCACTCCTCTTCTAGGAGACATTTCTGAACAATGTAGAGGCTTTTTTTTAGTTTTTAAACTAAGTATTCCACTCCAGAAATTCTGGGATAGTTCGTGAAATTTAATGATTTCAAATTAAAGGATATTCAGGCCACTATGTCTCTCCAGAATTTAGAATTCAAAGCTTCGTCTTAAGAAAAAAACCTTTTCCTGTAATTCTAGAAGTTTATCTGTTTGTAAATTAAAACGGTTCAGATCACTACATTGTCGCATTATTGTAATAAAATGTTTAATAGCTAAAATAGATCACTTTTTGTAGTATATGCAGTGTACTTGGAATTCTTCCAAGCGTCCTTTCGTTTTGATCGATTGACTGCAGAATTTTTTTTTGTTTTATATATATATATATTTTTTTTTTTAAATTAGATTCTATGCAGTCATACTATTTTGCAGAATTGACTAATCTTTAGTTACAATTTGATTAATTTCTAAACAACAGTAATTTCGTCAATTATTTGCGCCAACAAAAATAAAAATAATTAGCCACTAATATTTTTATTTCTGATTTATGTTTCCCCCTATTAATTACATAATTTTTGTTTTTTCAGGAGGTTTTGCTATAGTTTTTCTAGTGAAAGGCAATAATGGCAAAAAGTACGCTCTTAAAAGGATGTACGTTAATAATGACCATGACTTAAATATATGCAAGAGAGAAATTCAGATAGCTGTAAGTTAAAATATTTGTTTCATTTTTAAAATCCTAACAATTTACTGTAGGAATTAATATTATCTTATTTATTTCCTATTTTTTTGTAGAGCAATTTGAGTGGACATAAAAATATAATAGGATATGTGGATTCCAGTATTACGCATACTGGGAATGGAGTGCATGAAGTATTATTGTTGATGCCTTATTGCAAAACTCAAGTCTTACAGCTAATGAACGCTAGGTTGTGGATTTTGGTCCCAATGATTACCAAATAAATCTTGAAATGAAAATAGAAAATAATGTAATAATATGTAATTTTATAGGCTACAATCAGGATTCACTGAACAGGAAGTGTTAACAATATTTTGTGATGTGTGCGAAGCTGTTTCTAGATTACATCATTGTCAAACTCCAATTATACATAGAGATTTAAAGGTATTCCTTTAATATTCATTATTAAGAAATTTTGGATAAATAAATAAATTTCTTTTTAAACGATTATTATTTTAATACAATCTAGGTAGAAAACATACTGGTTGGTGAAAATGGACAATATGTATTATGTGATTTTGGTTCGGCGACTGGCAAAGTATTATCAGCAGGTGTTCATGGTGCTTCGAACATTATAGAAGAAATCGAAAAATATACTACACTTTCATATAGAGCACCTGAAATGGTGGACGTTTATTCTGGAAAATCAATCACTACAAAATCTGATATCTGGGTAATTGCTATTATTGTACTCATTATGTGAAGAATTTTTTTTTTCTTCTTTTATGGTTTTTATTTACTCCTGCAAACTTAGCTGGGTGAAAAACTGGAATGAGTTCTCCGTTTTACTTTTTGCTGCTGCGAAAGGAAGATTGTTGCGATCGAGATAAATTTTTCTTAAATTTGCTTAAGAACCTTTTTTACAATGATTATATTACGATACTGTCAAGAATCGAAGTGCTTCTTGACTGAAATACTGAGAAATATAGCGTAATTTCAGGAAAGAATAAATTGTAGTTTTGTTTTTATGGGATAGACAGACAAAAATATAGAAGTGAAAATTACACTGACTCACACTCATGTATTAACTAAGAAACAGAGGGATATTTATTGAAGACTAAATTGCAGACTTCAGATAGCCCTTATTACATACTTGCTAAGAACTTTCCCTACTTCTCCTTCCAGATTTCCTAGAATAGAGGTAAGCGGAATTTGGATTTCCCCTAGCTTGTTAGGGAGATGCGATATGCCTCATGCGACGTGGCGGATGACGTAACAGTTGGGCGGATTGCCGTTTGATTTTTTTTGTTGCAGGCAAGATATGTTGCCAGCAAACTTTTACAGAATGGATAAAAAGCTAGAAATTATTAACACTAAAAAAAATTTAAAACACATGAATGCTTATGACAGTACTGAGAAGACACAAATACAACTAATTATCTACACGAAAAAAATAGAATTCAGGGAAAAGATGTGTTGTAGGAGAAGAATGATAATGGCTCAGAAACTTCCTGGTTTGCAAACCCAGAGATGGGTTACTTTAACTACTAAAGAGCTGTTTAGTGTTATCGAAAACAAAGCAGTAACTGCTGACATCAGAAAAGAAGACCCTTTAATCTGAAAATCTAATGGGAAAGAAAAAATCGTATAGGATGAACAACGTAAGATTTTAAGCTGATTCAGGGAGTTCCATTATCCTTTGAAGCTTTGCAGTCGTAACATGCAAGGAAAATTAATCATCCAATGCAAGAATCCAATGCAAAACTAGTCGTTCCTAACTCTTATTTTGGATAATGAAGCACAATGATCTGCACGCAGCAGGTGAAACACAAAACCGGGTACTTGGAAAAGCACTGTCAACAGCGCATTTTGATGAACACTTATTCAGAAAGGAATAAGGACCAGATAAAGAAACCCCCAAATGTTTCTAAAAATACATTTGTGCATGGGAACAGTCTAAATAAAAAATGATAAATCGCATTTTCCTAAGAGGTCTATTCGATGCAAAGGTTTCAGTAAAATATCATCAACTGTAGGTTCTAGATGAATTATTTCTTTTCAGTTTTTCCCCCACCATTTTTATTTACTGCACATTACAAGGAGTTTTCATTTTACTTGAATCATTTTTCTAAAAAATTGATTTAAGTAATACCGGGTATGAAGTGTGATAGTAAGATCCCAATGCATGCTTTATAGTGGCTGCACCTGTGTAATGTTAGCACATGAACATGTCTTCATAAAAGATCACATACCGATTGACATTTGAATATTGTAAAAGAATGTAATGTAAATGTTTCATGTTTTTTTTTTCGAACATTAAAATCAGGTTTTATCTTGACATTTTTTTTTTATTTAGTAAATGTGATACCAGGAACTTTATCTTTTGCGTACATCACACGGTAGGTGTTCATTATCTGCTTTATCAAGAAACTTACATTGCATATTTTTAAAATTTTTGGATGTTTAAACAACATTAACAATCTAGATTATAAGATATACAGTTTCAAAATTATTATTTTTATTTTTAAATAATTTTCAGGCTCTTGGGTGCCTTTTGTACAAATTATGCTTCTTCACGCTTCCATTTGGTGAAAGTACTTTAGCTATTCAAAGTGGACAATTTACAGTACCAGAAAATTCCAAGTATTCTACGAGCGTTCATAGTTTAATTCGTGGGTATTTTTTAAAGAGATCATATATTTTTGTTTATGTTTAATACATTTTAATAAAAATGAGGTTTAAATTATTATTTCAGGATATATGCTTGAACCTGATGCCGATAAAAGGCCTGATATATATCAAGTATCTTATATTGCATTTTCATTGCTAGGCAAAGATTGTCCTGTACAAAATTTACATGTGAGTTTGTTTTTTGTTTTGTTGTTTTTTTTTATGCTTTATTATTTCGTTTAACCCTGACCTATTTGTAAATACCGATAATAATAATAAAAGCTTTCATTATCACTTTAATAACTGTATTAACTAATTATTGCTATTTTAATAGCTACTGTAACACTAAGTATTCACTACATTATCAGACTCTCATTTCTCATGACTTACGTTTTTTTTGAGTTTTTATTTAATTCACATAAATATGGTTTAAAATAATTTTCTGAATCATTTATTGATTTTTGTTTGTTTTCAAATAGTAATAATAATAATAATTCGTTTGTTTTCTAATCATAGAATTCTACACCATTAACTATTGAAGAATTAATTAGTATGCAAGAAAACGAAGTAAAGAAGAGGAAAATGGTAACACCTAGTAAGGTACATACAGCTCCAATAGTTGAACCTACGAGTATTACACCTAGACAACGACCAAAACCAAAACCTTCAGGACAAAAGCAACCTTCTTCACTATTTCCACCATCAGGTATTTTAAAAATTGTAATCTTTGTAATCTATTTTATGGTAAATACGTTAATTCAGGAACAAAGTAAAGTTAATCATTGGTAATGTCGTATAAATTCAATTAATAAAACAAAAATTAAACATCTATCATATTAATATACATTTTTTCAATGTTCAGGGTTCCCTGATCCATTCAGGGAAGATACTATGAATGAACAGGATAATCCAACATCCAATTCTTCACCTAAACATAGAAGAAATGTTAGTGACACTTCAGCATTCAATAAGTTAGTAATTATTCCTTATGATAAATTAAAAAATAAAAAATATGATAAAATTTTTGCATTACTCCTAAACATGTTTAAAGGTTAGGTTTACAAATATGTGTTCCGGCAAAAGTCATTAAGTCCGAAGAAATATAGCATAAAGTGTTCGTTTTTCATCTGAAGTAGTTTGGAATTGCAAGAGCCTTCTCCAAATTGGAAAATTGTTTTTCTCCAAGTTCAATTTTGTATTTAGTACCTCTTTCAAAGAATATCTTAAGATTATGTCATTTTCCTGCCCTATTATGATTAATAATGTATATGTAATGTAAATTGAAACTAATAAGCATAATTGTTGCAGAGCTTTTGCCACAGAAACAAATCAATTTCTAGCTCCATATGAAGCTTCAAAACCAAAATTCGATGACGCAGAACCTGCTAAACTTACAGATTCTCAGCAGTTAACTTCAACACTTCCCCAGGTTAGTTTTTTTTGGCTTGTTTGTTTTCAACTTAAAGTCATGATGTAAGTTTTTAAGTTAGTTTAATATTTTGAATTTTTACAGCCAGACGTTGCCAGTAGTGAAGATGTTAGATGTCAGTCGGCAACAGTCCCTCCTGCACATTGGAATCCTTTTTATGAATCAGAACCTTTTTCAACAGTCACTGAGGATCAGATATTTGGAGCTGAATTCGATAAAATACAGCGTGGTTCTCAATCAAGTAGGATTTTTATTTTAGTTTTGCCTTAATTTACTCCATAATGTACTAACTCTTCTGTAGTATTTGCACAGTATTTCTGCTTTATAATTTATATAAATATAAGGTCTAATACATAACTTACTTTACTGCCTAGATCTTTTGATAGGTGATATATTGTATTTTCACTAACCACTATATCATGATCACTAATATTTTCACTTCATTCTAATTAGTATGCAACTGACTAAAATTTAATATACGTTATTATATTGTTTTTAAATATTTTTACTTTACTTTAATAATAGTTTGGAATTGTAATTAAATCAAGAAAGCATTGAATATATAATCTATATGTAGATATTTAAATGCTGCCTGAATGAGAGTTCTTAATCCTATTAGTTTAATTAGAAATCAAAACGGTATGTTAGTACATAAATTGATGGTAGCTAGGAATTGAAGTTGTTATTTGAATTGCAAATTGCTGTTTTTCTTAATAATATCTCAATACGGACTGGGCTAACTAGAATATTAACACCGGAGGAGGGTTTGATTCGTCCTTTCTTAACAACCGTATTTACAAATAATTCATTTCAGTAATTGGAATAATATTCACTTCTTGATTTCTCTAATAAAGGCTTAAGTATATGGGCTCAATTTGTTTAATGTAGTCCATATTATTTTAGAATATCAAACGAACATTACATATTTTTCATAAACTTACCACTAGCAGCTAGTACATTTTTTTTTCTATTCCTAGGCGTTGCCGCCCGTTTTTGGCCATACGGCGTCGTTGAAGATCCAGTACAATATGGCTTTTCTGGCATAAATGCCATCTTTAGATTTAAAAGTTTCTCGAAAGCCCGTCAAAAGCCCAGAAATGGCACGAGTCGAAAGTGCTCATCTGAAATTCTTTCCAAGAAAAGAATGCGGATGTTGGGGTTCCCGCTATCCCAGAGCGATGCAGTTATTTTCCGAGGTAATCGGGCCAAGTTGGCATTCTAAACGGGCTTCGAATTAACCTCAAGACAAATTCGAAGTCAGACGATCTTGAAGCTACCTTCAGGTATCTTTGCCCTTTAGCTTTTCTGGTGTAAATATACCCAAGTCGGGTGAACATTTAACAATTCGTTTAACTTCACGTCCTGTCAAAGCATCTTGGAGCTTTCTCTAGCTACCCTGTCCGTTTCTTCATTGCCAGATACACCTTCATGTCCTGGAATCCATTGCAGAACAACCTCGGGCTCATGTTCTGTAATGTCACTTATGAGACTCCTACACTTAAGGAAAGCACAAAGTTCGCTGCTCCCTGGTTCGGTTAAAAACGAAGATTGCTGCCTGCGAGTCAGTAAAGAATACAATTCCTTTATCCCTTCTTTTATTGAGGGTTTCTAGTGCAAGGAGTATGGACTTCACCTCGCCTTCGAATTTACCCACTTTACTGGACAGCTGAAAACTTCTAGCAAATCCAGCTCCTCCATCTTTTCGCGCATCTGTAGTTGAACTGTCGGTATAAATATGCAACCAACTTTGGCTGGGTCTCCGAAATAGTCTCTAATGCAAGAACTTTCATCTCGTGAACCGGCATGTTCTCCTTACAAGTTGGTTTGATAAGGTGCTAGCAGCCGGATGTTTTATAATATGCTGTAATAGGCAACGATTCCCGTTCACCATAAAGCAGGCTCCTTTCTCTTACTAGCAATTCCAGTAATCTATATTTCAACGCTTCAACTTTGCGAACAAGTTCAGAGCTAAAGTTTCTCGGCGTCAAGCCAGAGGCTCCTACCCATCTGTTAAAATTGTATAAAGAATGGTGGCTTAATCTATTTAAGTTAATTTATCTAATGCTATAAATTTTCAGGTATAACAAATGTGAAAAGCAGGGAAAGTTTAGTGATGGCTTTCAATGATCTAACAACCACAGATGATGATCCCTTTAGTGCTGCTCCGTTCAGCTTGCCGGGTATGTATAATATGTAAATATTTTTGAGTACTTGGTTAGACAAACTTAAAGTCATGTAAAATCGATTTTCTGATACATAACTGATCTTTGTTCAACTTTCGTTAAATCTTAACTGAAGCTATAAATTTTAAAAGAAAACTGAATTTTTAAACTGGATAGTTCGTGTTAAGTTTGTTCATTTTGGAATTTTACAACATATATATATGTCCTTAACTAATGATTTTAAGTAAAACAAAGGAGAAAAGGGGGCGCCAAAGATGAATGAGGGAAATAACAAATTTTCTAGCAATCTTCCTTTCGCCATTCTACTGAAGTGTACAATCCTAGAAGTATGGCTAACTTTCTTTTTTTGTCTGTCCTCTCTTTATGTAACTTCCATCCTTATTTCATAGTTCCATACTACTAATTCTGGACTTTTGCAAGTTCCTTCTCCAGTATTCCATCCCTTCTACTTCTATATTCTTCTTATATCTCTATTTCCAAAATATGAGATGGGTTGAGGCAGATAAACTAAGGGAATGGAATAAGCATGTTATTGAATAACTTATTTTAGGAACTCAAGAGTGTCTAAAGACAAACCTAAAGTCCAATCACAAAATTAAATTCAAGTATCAGAGATACCGTGGATCATCGATCGTTTTCGGGCATTCGCCCGAGTGTATAAACTGATGATATTGCTCTGTGCAAGTCTGCGTTGTCACACTGTTTATCAAGGCATGCTGATGATGGGTGACACCCGAAACTGGTTGATGATCTCAAAATGAAGAGGCTATCACGGAACATATCTCTGATACGTTGCAGCTCTACGGAACCAACTGCAGTAAATTGAAGTATTATTACCTATTTTTAATTTAATGCTATATTTCCTGTTTTTCTTTACTGGATTTCTAATTTTTACTCTCGATTACTCCTAAGTAAGAGAAAGTATTGCGATCGTATCAAATTTTCGAAATTGAGTTTTTACCGGAAATATATGTTTTGAGAATATCTCCAAAACGAAAAATCAACTGCATTAATAACCTGTAGGTCTTAGATGATAACACAAAGAACCTCTTTCTCTCCTATTAGTCCAATCTTCAATCCTCATTCCTCATTCCCATCATTTCCTCTCTTACTCCAACCAGCATCTTTCCCAGGAGTGCCTCTTCTGTCTCCAGAGGTTACTTTTCTGTCATACTATTATCATGACCTTATCAAGCAGTCTTTTAAGTTGGAATGCCGGGTTGAGCTTGAGCTTTTATTTTTATTTCTAAAGTGGACCATCTAAGAAACTCTAATTTTTCGCAATTTTTCTTAAAAACCTCGTTGATTTTATATAAACTTTGTGTATGTATTATATACATAAATTTATGTCTATTGCTCCTTTTCTTTGATACGTCTTTCCAAGAAAATTGATTTAAGGTTGTTCTTTAGGAATGTTCGGTTAGCCTTTAAAGTGAAAAATTAATTAAGAGATTTGAATCATCCAGTTTACAATGCGATAAAAATATCCTAAAAAATGGACCATTAAACTATTCATTAAATATGTAATTATTTTAGAATCAATCTATGGTTTGTTTCAATTGCTTCTAATCGTTATGTACCATAGAAAAAAAAAGAAGAACATAATAATGTATTATTTATGTAATTTGTTGTAATGTATATTAATTTAATTGTATAAAATCAGTAATATTAATTTATGTTTGAATTTAATATTCAGGATCAAGACAGAGTTTGAAAAATAAGGCCACAAAACCTTCTCCAGCTACAGGTAATGATTAATTTATAACCAAATTAGGATTATGTTAATTTATTATTAAACATGTCATTCTAATTTTAAATTAATATAATTTCATGTTATTTGTATTTAATAGATTATACTTATTGATTTATATATAGTCATAGTTTTGTGGTTCCCAGAATATTAAATGAAACTATAAAACAGTTTCGAGTTAAAAGTCTTATTTTTGTTTAGTAAGTCATTAATAATTTTTCGAGTGTTCACTATTTGTTTTTTTTTTTTGAGCATTGATCAAATTTGAAACCATCAAAGTTGAAGTTTAAATTTGTTAATTGTGAACATCTTACATTTCACAAAAGTAAATTGTTACCATTTTATAAGTAATATTTGAATGAATGAATAATATGAACGGTTAAAAATAAGCAGAAACTATTTAATTAAAAAATAAAAATATATATTTTTAAAACTTTTTTTTTTATGGTTTTTAAAATTCTTTTCTGCTTGTCAGGTTATAATTTTTTTTAAATTAAAGTATGTGGATTAGTTGTCCAGTATTGTTTTGGCACTTTCAGTCATGGCTTTGGATAAAAAATATGTCCTTCAACTACATCCCTAAATTTGGCAAATGTAACAAAGTTGGTTCCACACTATATATCTAGCAGGTTATCTAGCAGTGTTATATAACTTGTTATTAAAAAGAGAAATAAAAAATGGTATATAACATCCATATATTACAGAGAAAGTTATCAAGATTATATGCGTCATGACCTGTTTCTTTGCCTTGATTATATGACCGTTTTCGGATTGGCCTCCATCAGTTAGAATCTCTATAAGCTGGCTAAATCAGTTTCTGATGACGGAGGAAATTCGAAAATAGTAAGAATTAGAGCAAATGAATGACGGATGTAAGCTCAGACATTGTCCAGCATTACAACCTAACTTTGAAAGGTATATGTTATCCATCAGTTGATTGTAAAAAAAGACAGGAAGTTATGAATCACCTGATGGTAAAGTTATATCAAAAAAAGATTTATATCTTGGAAAAGATCAAATTATAAATCGTTGATGTAAATGTGTGGTGACAAAGAGGGTGGGTGTGGCGACAAAGTGAATTTCCTTTGGTCTAGTTCTGTTATGGCTTCTTTATACTGTATGTATGAGTGAGTTTGTGTGTTACGAAAAATCCAAGTAATTCATACATCAGGTCGTCAGAAAACCTATAGGAGAGGATGCGCTAAATATTGGGATTGTCAGTCTAACAGTAGTTCGTGTTGCTATATTTGGCTATCCAGAAGGATTACAAGATCTCAAGAAAGTGTTTAGTTTTCTCCTAGATATAAAATACTGAACACACACTCTTGATTTCCATTAATTGTTTAGCTAGATCTTGCTACAACCATCGAGCAGTGAATTATTTTTTATCGATATCTGAGCTACTATTGTATAGAATTCTCCTCAAGAGAATCAGGATTATTTTGTTCAATGGTTCAAATGTTTTGACCAATCTTTTAATAGAATTATTAAAAAAATGTGAAGAGAATTTGTCTAGATCCACTCGATCTATAACTGATCACTCTTTTTCAAGATCTCATAAGATGATTGTGTCACTATATTTTTCTCCAAGTCTCTAATAATATCACATTCACAGTATCTAGGTTCATTCATAGAAGATTTTCTAGTTAGTAATTTAGAAGCTCAAGCTTTGTGGAAAATTGCACACGTCCAATATTTAATGCCAATTGATTGTTAATGATGTTATCAATTCTGAGATGAATATGCTTCAGTATTTAATGAAAATTTAGAATATTTCCCATGATTTTTATAAGTTTTATAGAAGTGTTAGTTATATATTGTGGACTCGGCTTTTAAATAGAACATAGTATTTAAAATAATAATATAATCGTTTGCTGTTTTACAAACTTTTTGATTTAATTTCCATGACAAGTTTTATTTTTCTAAATTTCGTATAGATAATATTTACAAAATGCTTCGTTTTTTTTTTTTTTTAAATAGGTTTTAGGGAAAATAATCTAATATAATCGCAAACATTACTTCAGTTCTAATCAAATATTACTTTGGCATCATAACCAATAAATTACATGTTTTTATAGTAAATATTATGAACATTAATTAATTATTATAAATAAATTTTTAAATTTTGATATTAATTTGCTTTGTCTATAGAAAAAAATTTTAGTGAACAAACAAACAAAAAATACAATAATAAGTAGTCTTCCATATTTATTATTTATGTATGCATTAGGAGAAACAAAAAATAATGAATTCACTTATGAAATAATTTTGTGTATACTGAGGAAAAAAGATAGATTTCATTTAAAATATTTTTTTATAAATTTTCCATAACTAAAATTTATTATCTTTAACAAGAACAAAATTACTAATAATTCAAATCAGTTAGAATTAGTTGCCCAATTATTAAATGTATTGTGCAAGATTGGGTTTATGTTCATTAAGTTGATTTTAAAGGTCTTCCTTTGAAAGTATATTCTTCGTTAAATGATTTTCTTTCATTTCTTTTTCTCGATTTTTTTTTTTTTTTAAAGGAAATGCATGCTTTTATTCAAGCTTTTATAAGATCAGGTTTTCGATGAAAAGCTAAACATTGAATTGAATGCTACAGACTGATTGGCTGGTTTAATAATACCAAAACAAATAAAAAATGAAATAAATATCTACAAAGCAAAGAGTAGTGTGTAATCAAGAAGTTTACACTTTCTGTACCAAAGTTGTACAGCGCAATGCTAATGTATCATATGGCGCCATACTTCAGATATTATAGTTTCAACCACTAAAATCAGTATTGTGTATTATTACGTAAAAAAAAAAGTTTGCATTCATCTTTAGCTATTTCATCATAAACCAAGCTAAAGAAACTTGAATTATTATTAATATTTATTCTGACAAAGAATTTTACTTTTAATATGTGACAAAAATTATTTTCACATTCACTTTACATTAACAACCTTTTTTCCATGTTGAACGAATATTTAATCGTTGATATAACTTTTTTGAAACTACAAAAAATGTTTGTTTATATGGCTTGAAATAAGTTTGTTCAGCTTAAATTTCTGCCCTCTTTTTTTTAGCGGCATTGATTTGATCCCCCATGACTGCTCAAACAGTATTTGGCCTAGCAATTTATAAGAAAAATGTGTGAAATTATAAATTAGTAGCGTTCTTTAATAAAAGGACTACTGGCATATTATATTAACCCTTTTTAGATAGGTTGATGCTTCATGGAATTTAAAAAACACTAGTGTAATAATATTACCCAATGAAATAGTTCTGCATCTATATGACGCTATAAAGTTAGGATCATTTTTAAGTTGAATATTCATTTAATTCCATAAGGAGCATTCATTTTTTGGGGGAAAAAAACCCACTTGATAGATTCAGTCTTATGCAAATTAATAAAAGGAGAAATATTTGTAATGGAAAATCAATTTTAAGCGTTCACAGAAAATTTGTGCACTTTAATACGATTCCTAAATAATTTATTATTCATATCATTGTATTAACATTCATATCACATTTTATTAATCTATCGTACTTTTGCAATTCATTATGCAATTTTAATAGAACATCTAATTATGTTTAACTTGTTTACTAAAAGTGCTTCCTTTAAAATATTACATAAAGAATCAAGAAATTAACACAAAAGAACTGAGGTTAATCAACAAATTCAGATAATAATGTTTATATTCTATAAATGTCTTTGTTTATTACATATGAGATACTCAAGTTTCTTGTAGCTCATTATCTTCTGGCGTATTTCTTCTTCTTTTGCTAATAATGTAGAAGTCGGATTTAGTGCTTTTTTTTTTTTATTAGACAAAAAGGTGATTGCTAGATTTTTGAAAAGATTAAATTTAGTATTTAAAAGGATATCATTTGTAACACTATTCAACAGCTACTAGTTCTAACTGACATATTTTATTTTTACTGTTAAAGCATGACAGTTTGGATTTCATCATTATTATTATTATTTATATTTATGATAATCGATCATTTTTCATAATACTTATCATTTATAATTATCTATCAGAGAAATTATTTACAATTTATTTATTCATTTTTTGAGCCATGGCCTATTGAATAAGAAAAAAAAACAAATGTCATTATAATGGATTATATTAAAAACAAAAAATAAAGTGTTTATTAAACTAAAATATTTGAAACCTTCCAGACGATTGATTATACCATCGTTTATAAAGTTTATTGACAAAAAAAAAAGTATAAAAATAAAAATGAAGAAAAAAAAAAAAATAAGAAAAGAGTCATGCTTCCTTGTAGATAAATTTTCAGTAGTAAATAATGTTATATAATCGTGTGTCTTCTTGTAATCTGTGAGAAAAAAAAATATATTTATAGATATATCAAAAACGTAAGAAAATGTAATCAAATCATGGTTTTCCCTTAAGTTCTAAATGTATAATGTTTTCCAGTTTTGAATATAAAGAAATATATATAAAGAGTCTTTGCTAAAAATATTATATATAAATGTTTTAATCAAAAATATAATTAGCAAATGCAGAAGGGAAAAGATGAAATTTAGAGAAATATATTTATAAAATTAAAAGAAAGCTTTATTTGATTATTCTTCACATACAATTACAAAATGCTTTAGCTTCTTTAGTTTTCTTTCTATTTTTTAAATATAAATTTTCTAAAAACTACATATTAAACTTTTGTAATGAAAAAGCTCTTGGTTTAAACAAATTATGAAAATATTTCTCTACATTTTCAGAACAATTTAATTCATTATTTAATGCAAACAAAAAACCTTAAAAAAAAACATTATATTGCTCATATATACATTATGTAACAAAAAATAATTATGATTATTAACTAGTCTTTTCTTTTTTAGTTATTAAGATTCTTCATGACTGTTTTTTCCTTTTCTAAAATCGTTTTCATATTTCTTAATTTTTCTGTTTCGTTTTTCCAAAATCCCAAATTAGTGTTTACAGTGGGTGCTCATTCACCATCTAGTCATTTATGTTAAAATTATTTTCGAATCATAAAATCCTGCATATTTATCCAATGTTCGGAATGTTGAAAAAAATTATTATTATTATTATTTACGCACAATTTTTACAAATTAAAAGTAAGCTTAATTAAGCATTCAAGGTGCTTCCCTTTTAAAGTCATTTTATATATATTTTTTTTTTAAAAAAAAGGATGTTTCCTTTTTATTCGTATAAAGTGACAATTTATTTTATAAAGAATGTTTTATTTATTTCAAACGTAATCGATATAAATATCGATCAAATTAATATAACAAAAAGTACTTCATTTTTCATAATATGTTTTTTCATTTTTATTTTGAGACTTGCAGCTGTTTGTGGTTAGGTTGGGCCACTTTCTCTTCCTGTGATGATGAATGTTATCCATCTGTGTGAGTCTTACCTTGTTTTTTTGCGGTCTTAAAGAAGTGATCGGATTTTCCCTGATTATTCAAGAACACGATGTTAAGTCTCCTAAGTGGTATTTAAAGACCCGCTTCCAAACCATTATCTTGTACAGTTGTTCAGATTCATAGTTGTTGATTAATTTTAGTGATTTCTTTGTATGCATTTCGTTTTACCTAAACGGATGTCTTTGAAAATGGGTAAGGCTTATGGTTGTTAGATAGGAAAAAGGCTAAGAAGGACAAAATTTCGAAATCGTTTTACTGTATACTAATGGTTGTTTTTTTCATGAGGATTGAAGTAACAGCATGGATGGAAAAATTGGTGATAGTAACTCCTTGGTTTTTAGTGTTTTATTGTATTTTACACAGGAACGTTTCTTCTCATGAGGACATTTTAGACTGTCTCTTAGGGATTTAATAATAACTTGTCTGATGCTTAACAGTAACACTTAAGTTTTACTTTAATTGGTATATCAAGTGTGATAAATATATAGTGATATAGGTATATTATAGTGATATTGCAAAATATAACACGTTGTGATATTTTACGTACATTAGTTTTGTCAACTTTCAATGGCAATTCACCAAAATTTATTGTCACAATTTCTCCATCTCTTTATACTGTACAGTTTTATCCCAGTTGGGGGTGATTAAGTTGCCAAAAAAGTGCTGCCTAAAAAATCCATCATCGGTAGACTGTACTGAATCAGGCAGATAAAACTTTCTTGGCTTTAAATTTGTGCCTTAGAGTTCAGCACATATATCGAATGGCAAGGCATTTATGTCCTTACAGGGCGTAGTTCAGCCTAGCGTGCTGGATATGGAACAAGAGGTCCCGCGTTGAAGTCAAGTAGAATTGCTCTTAGATTATTCTAGCCCTTGGAGTCTCTACTGTTCACTTTTTGGTAATCGGCGATATCTGTAACAAGAAAATATTAGCCGGAGGCCTTCCGGAGTCGGAGAGGGCTTCCGATAGCATAGGACTTGTCCCTTCCTGCAGAGAATAAAAATAATAATAAACCATATAACTTTTCATTAGGATTATTAATAGAAAGAGAACAAATTTTAAAAACTACTGTCATTTGATTCCCAGTTAATTTCTTACAAAAGAGAATCAATTTAGCACAAGTACTTCATAATAATACTTGTTTGCTTTATTATTATAGTGCATTAATCTAACCGCCATAATCTAAATTACTCTTATAACTTTTATGTATCCAAAATAACTGAGATAGTTGCATCTCTTTACTGACATCATTGCGTTACTCTAAATTCTTCTTAGCTGTCCTTTTCTTATATTGTCAGTTTAGTTGCTATTAATACCAAGATTCCAGTATTTGTTTTAACTGCATATCGATTAGCAAATTCAAATAAATCAGAGGAAGACTTCCTTAAATAATATACTTACGGATTTTGTTCTATTTCTGTTAGTAGCATTAAACAAAAAATAGCGATGTTCATTTTCTTACCATTTTAAAATACGAAATTCACTCGGCTCAAATTGCCACAAACAGCTCTATAGATGTGTTGGTGTATTGGTTTGTTGGTGCACAATGGGCCCTGCTGAGGTCTAAGTGCTGAACCTCTTTTTGGAGGCCCCGAGTCTAGATGAGAATGGTATATATTTAGTCATTCTAATGATGGAATCTTCCAAATTTAGGTCCTAATAAATTTAGTTTGCTAACTTATATCAACACCTCATTATTGATTACTCGAATATAAATATATATTTTTATATTAGAATCAAATTAGACTTCTTTTTTTTTTTAGTTTTATGATTCGAGTTTCTACAATAGTCGAGATATCTCAGTTTGGGGTTAGGTCTTACACATAATTTTCTTACCTTTCTAGTCAGTGTTGCATTTACGCTTTATAATTTTTTATTTATTTTTCATCTTCTGTCAACAAAAAATTTAGAAATGAAATTTGAATTTTCAATCAAGTTGAAAATAGTCTTAAATTTTGACCAAACAATGTGTGTATAGTTAAAAATTAATGTTATGAAAAAACAATCATAAATTTAGATTTCTTTTTCTGTTTATATAAACCTCGTAGTCATTTTTTGTTTTGCTTAAACAAACTATATAAATATATTTATTCTTGAAAGTATTTTTTTATTATGCTGTAATATTTTTATGGCAATATATTGTGTTTTATTAGAAAGGAAAATGACAATATTTTTTGTGAATCAATATTTCGAGTAGTGTGTTCAGAATATTATATATATATATTATATAATTATATAAATACATTGTAATATATAATTATATATAATATATATAGGGTTATATTAACTAATCATTTACCCTAATAATAATGTAGTTAAGGTTGTATTGATCGAAAAAAAAGTACTGGTTTAAAAAAAATTTTCATTAGGATAGATAGTTTTCTCTCTTACACATTCCAATTTTCAAATATCAGTCCTTATTTTATAAAAATACTCAGCCAGTTTTTTTATCATCATGTAATATAAAATCTTGTTTTATTACATTTCTTTACCATGTTTTTTTCTTTGTAAGCTCACCGCTGGGGAAAAATGCTTTTTTTTCTTATTGTACTTAAAAAAAAATTCTTGTTAATAGTGCCTGAAAATAGCTAAAACTCAGCGGTAACAGTGAGCTATGTAGTTTGTTTAATAATTTTGTAAAAAAAAAGTTTAGTTTGTGGCTGTAAAAAGAAAAGAAGGAAAATTTAAATAAAGGCTGGTGTTTGAAATTTATTTCAATTATTTACAAAATCCTAAACATCCTTTTTAATTTAATTTTTTTTTTAATTAAATTTTATTTCAATTTATTGGGATGGTGTAAGAAATTTATTATCGGTTATTTTTTTTTTGTTTCATTTAATTTTATTATTATTTCTTTAAATGATTTGCTTTATTTAGTAATTATTATTATATTATTATTATTTTTATTTTATTTTGTTTTTTAATGTAAATACAGGTTTTGTAGATATGAAGAAGACACGTGATTGGAGAGATTATCTAGTACCAATGAGCCGGCCATTGAGGAGATCCCCACGCCGCTGAACATCAACATTCTAGCACTGCTTTTGGTCAACAATTTTCAGAATACCAATACAGGATCGTTCAAAATATGAGAAATTATTTTCAATCAGGAAGATGTTTCTCGTATGATGACCACGACTAGTAAAGGTATGTGTATATGATGGAAGGCTTTTGATTTTTTTTTTTTTTCACTTTTTTTGTTGTCTGCTGTTCACACTAAAGCTTATTCCCAGCGGTCAAATCGTTGGATTTTTGTTTTCAATCTTGTTCTCAGAAGTTTTACTGTTCATAATCATTTGCCTCATTAGAATCATATATTTTGGGACAAGAAGCTATCTCTTCCATTTATTGAACCATTAAACACCTTTACGATGGTAAACAAATTTTTTAATAAACATAGGCACTTGAAGAACCAACAAGGTGACGTGATCCAAGGTGTGAGACAAGAATCTTCCTTGTTCAATATATATATATATAAATTTTATATATATATATATATATATATAAAAGAAAATGGAAAAAAAAACTTAATTCAGATATCCAATTGAACTGAGAAAGCAAACTTGAACTTTTGCTGTAGGCAGATGATATAATCATATTATTCAGAATAATGAATAAGATTTACAGCGCTCACTATATAAACATCAACTTGGCAGACAGCCGTACAATTTAAGAAAATCTAAGCACTGCGGACTCGAACCCCGGACCTCCGCATGGGAATAATCCCTTCCTGTTGCCTGTTCGCTCTAACACAGCTGTAGATGGCAAACGCTTGGAACAGGTTTCTTATTTGAATTATTTAGGTTGTTAGGTTAGATTATCCAGACAATAATATATAAAATAACATAAATATTTCAAGTGTCTTTGGTGCATTAAATAGATTGGTAAAAAATAAGACAAGACCTGACTCAAATATAAAATTTTACAAATTTATGGCCTTACCGCTGCTTACATACGTAAGCGAATCTTGTGTTACTACGACTAAAGATAAGAGAAGTCAAAAAAGCGCAGAAAAGTGATTTTTGAAAAGAGTTAAATGTTGTACAAAAGAGATCTTATAAGAAATGTCGACATACGAGAAGAATTAAAGATAGATATACAATATTGATGAATTTATAGAAGAAGGAAAATAAAAATGGAAAGGGCACCTTAATTCTATAACAACGACAAGAATATCTTTGATGTCAATAAATTATGCTTAGTGGTAATCGGGATATAGCATGACCAATAGCAAGATGGAGATGAATAAGCAGCTAGTGAGCATCTACTTATGAGTTTAATTTAGTTTTGTTTTATAGACTCAAAACTTCTTACGATTATAAACTAGTTAATGCTCATCTGTTTAGGTATATATATACTCAATCAATTAGAGTCAAATTATACACAATATGTACAATTGCAAAAATAGCTGTAAAAAAAAAATATCCATTTATTTAGCAATAATTGCACAAAGAACTTGAAATAAAAATTAGTGCTGTCTGTAGATTTCGAAAACAAAAGGTTACATTATTAGAGTAGGTAAATTGAAAGATTAGCATAGGCTATCTATGTATATGCTCAAAATAATATGAATAAAATGGAATATTTTAAAGATATTTGGGTAGCAACTTTTCCTGTTCAAAGTCATTCTGAGATTACCCATCCAGTTTTTGTCATTTATTTTTTATGTTGTTACTTAATTGCTCACTTTAATTTATTTGGGATTTTAATTTATAGTATGTTCCCTAGTATTAAAGAGGTTAATATGGCCATTCAAAAAATTTACATTACACGTACTAAACGGTTCATTAATCATGTTGCTGATTTGTTTTATTACGAATTGTATATATTATACATATATATATGTTTTTCATACTTATGCCCAAGAACAAAAATACATAAGTCTTTATATTCATAGACACATTCCCTTTGTTAAAGTAACCTTCCTTAAAAAAAGTTTTTCCTCTTGTTTCTTAAAAAAAAAACTGAAATATTTAGAGCCTGTGGAAAGGTTTTAACAACAATCGCTTTCCTTTTGTGCGTAATGTTTTAACTAGGTTTTTGTAAATGTGCCATATTTCTTACTTAGGCAATAAAAAACTATTCTTAATCAGCAATATGAATAATTTGGCCTTTGTTAATTATAACTATGTATATAATTAATGCTTTAAAAAAATAAATTCTTATATAATTTATTTTTTTTCTTTGTTACTTCATACATTACCTTGCTTAAAGACTCACCATTTTTAAGAGCTTGAAAACTTCAGGTACTGTAGCTAAATAGTTCCAGTAGCCAACTTGTTCGACATAATCTTTTCAAAATAACTTAGTCTAGACTGAAAATTTATATTAAACTTAAAAACCTCTTCAGTATTTTAATTTCAAGTGTTTTTTTCAAGTTTTTTCTATATCTAAAAATTGTCTTTTTCATTCGATATGCCTTTTTTTCCTTTATTTTTCTTCGTTAAAACTATAAATGTAGCAGCAATGCCTTCCACTTCAGAAAACGATAAACCAACAATTTAATAAATGTGAATAACAAATATAACTATCTTAACTATTCAAAATTGTATCTAAAGTTTGGGCCCACTATATTATACTATCGGTCAGCTAGAAACGGTTGAGATATGCGTTTCCGCTGATTGTTATCCGTCAAAATATTACTCCACTTATAACTTCAACTTGTTATCGTACAGTTATCACTGCTAGAATTATTATCTTAATTATTTGAAGTGTTTATTATAACGATCACAATTTAGTAAAGTGTTACTAACTAAATTGTTACAATTTTGAGTTTTTTATTTGGTCTATTTGAAATTGATTTAATTGTGCACATTAATAGCATATTAATAAAATAAAAATTACCTGTTTATCGATTGCACTAACATTATGATCTTGTCTATTTGTTTTCTCGATGATCACTAAAACTCAATCTGGATGATCATTATTCAAAACAATGTGACATTATTCGATTCAGCAGTTCTTTGAAATGTAGACTACTTATTTCAGTATTGTTAAAATCTGGAATGTTTGGTGGGAGTTCCTATCACATTTGTTTGTTTATTCATATCATTTTTATTATTATCAATTCCTGATAAAAAACTAAACATGAACAAACGAAATGTTCTATATAATTTTTTTGTTAGGTCAACTCCTAAGGGAATTGTTGTTTATAATAGTTTCTCATAACGTGATATCTTATTTTTTGTTTGTTGGATTCTTTCATTTGAAAAATTCTTTACAAATAAAGCAAAAATCTGATATGAAACAGCCATACGATATGCAATTATTCAAATTTGGAATTTCTAAAACATATTTGTTACTTTCTGTTACTACTGGTTAGAGGGATCCAGTAGTCTACTAGTATTATGTGTCAAAGTTTCGATATTAAGTTTTCATCGGCAATACATGTTTTGAGATTCTCTGAGTCCGAAAAAGTGGCTTTTAAAAAATTGTGGAGGGTATATGTGAATAAGTAGAAAACTTACAGGTAATTCAAACTTGGCATTCCTTTTGGGTATCAGCATGGGATCCGACAGCAAGTTATCTGTCAAAACTCCTCAAACGGAACGACTGACGGAATTTTTCATTTTTATTTTTTGTTTTGCTATTTTATCGAAAACGGCTAGCAACGATTTTCTTTAAAATGGTGTATCAAGTATATGCATATAAACAGCTAAACCTCTTGCTTGAAATATTTTTCAACAAAGGTCATTTTTGGAGGCTTCTGGGTGAGGGGGATTAATGCTTTCCTGAAAAAGACGTTTTTTGATTTCATCCATTCATATATTGAAGTGAACTAAACATGATGAAGTCAGTTAAAATGTAAATTTCAATAAGAGAAAGTCGCATGAGATTTTCACACTAGATTTTTTTTTACAAAAAAATAAAATAAAGGGAACACAACTGATTTAACTTCCCTTTAAGAAAGCCTGTCTTACATCTTGATCCAGTAATAAGAACAGTTTTTAAGCAAATTACCTACTAGTAGGAAGGCAAAAATGGGAAGACCCCAGTGCGGGAGGAACTGTTAAAATATGGTGTCTGTCATCCTTACCAAGTTTTTTGATAAAATAATAAATAGAGAAGAAATCCCTGCTGAGATGAAAACAGGCTACCTAAGCTCTGTACATGAGAAAGGAGACTCAAGATATGCACCAATTATCGAGGTATCTGCTTAAAGAACACTGTTATGGAAGTGCTGGAATGTGTCAACAGAAACAGAATTGAAAAAGAAAGAGAACGTCAGCGGAGCAATGTGGATTCAGAGCTGACCGGTCATGCATTGACCACATTTTTTGCTTAAGACAGATTGTGGAAAAATGTGAGGCGAAACAAAAAGAAATTATTCTCGCTTTTATCGACATTGAAAAGTCATATGACAGTGTGCATCGCTTAAAATTATGGGAAGCTCTAAAGCGATGCGTCATTAAGGAGATGTATAGGAGGAGCTTGTGCCAAGTGAAAGTGGAAAATAAATTATCAAAGGCATTCCCAACTTCTAAGCGACTTCTATAAGGTGGCAGGTGTCCCGACTTTTTTCAAAGTATACATCAGTGTAAGTCTTCGCCACCGACTTGGGAAATGCAATAAGATGGGTTTGGAAATAAGGGAAGAGTCTTTTCTCTCTAGTTCGATCTTTGCCGTTGACCAGGTTGTCATCGCGTAGGACACATATATCCCCACCTTTATGTGCACCAGATGGTAGAAGAATATGAAAAGTAAAGACTCCAAATAAATTTTCAAAAAAGTGAATAAATGACAACAGATGGATCTTCCCTAATTATTGCTTTTATTTAAAAGTGTAAAAAATGTGGGGTTTGCACCATTTGGCAAAGAAGTTTCTTGAGAATGATAAGGGGTAAGTCCTCGCCCGGAAGGTTGGGCATAACTGGCATGCATCAAGAATGGTCATGCCAAATAATTATTTTAACACAAATTATTAATCAATAATTCATTATTTTAATCTTCATATTTCTTGGACCATATTTTCTACTTATTCTCCAACACGCTGGAAAGTGTCCAAATTGTAATGCTACATTTTGGAGAAATGAATTTTGTAAAAAGAGTTGTTGCCATAAAGCTAAAATGAAATTATCACCATTTTCTCCATTCCCGAAAGAGTTACCACAAATTTTCTGTAATAAAGCCTTCAGAAATGATATACGTATATTTAACTCAATGTTCGCTTTTGCTACATTCCAAGCAGATATAATATCAAAGAGAAGGCTTCCACTTCTAAAAGTACAAGGTCAGGTATACCATATTGCTCTAACGTCACTTTACCGCTCAGTTATGACTTTCAATATGTTTAGTTGATATGCTAGTTTATTGTTAAGTTGGAGTTAATTTCGAGAAAATCACAAAAAGGAATAAAACATTCAGTAAAGTGCTTCCGGTAGAGGAATTTTGCAGACAGCTCTCTATCGGATCCTATGGTGATACCTAACGGAATTCGTTCCAACTTTCTGTGATTTTTCGTTCTTGAGCTATGCTGTATGCCTGCATACATACACACACACACACACACACATGTCGAAAACCAATTTTTTGGACTCAGGGGAGCTCAAAACGTGTATTTCCGGTGAAAACTCGATATCGAAAATTTGACACGATTACATTACATACTTCCTCATACTAGGAGTAAGAGAAATTAAAAATATGTATACACTCAGCCACAAAAAAATACAAAAACCCAGTAACTCCGTACTTTATACCAGCTTTGGTATATTATGTACATAGCTAATATGAAAGTTATTTACAATATTTTAATCACAAACATTCCTAACTTTCTTGAGAATAAAAATTGAAAACAGTAGAAATTCATTTAATGTGGCCTTCTGGCCTGGGGCAACGTCATAATAGTGATTTTTTTTTTTTAATTCCACAGTTATAATTAGCTTTTTTTCCTTAACGTTATTATGTGGAAAATGTCATTTCTTTTGAGAACGCTGTCAGAGCAGTCGCTCTTGCGGAGGAAGGACATAGCGTACGCACGTAGCGAACGTTTAGATCTGTCACATTCTGCGGTTCATCGAGCAATCGTACATTTCAGGGAAACTGGTAAATACGCTCGAAGACCCGGAAGAGGTCGTAGAAGGGTCACAAAAGATCGGGGCCACCGATTTCTTTCGCTTTCAGTACTTCGCAATGGATTTCTTACATTTACAGAGCTCAGGGATAACTTATTACAATTCGGGGAGTCGCCGTGAGCTCTAAAACTGTTCGAAGACGATTGCGGGAAGTAGGTCTGATAGCTAACTGCCCAGCATCAGGGCACTGCTAACCAGGAATCATCGTGTAAGCAGTTAACATTTGCCACTCGGCTTCTCAATTGGACTGAAGAGCATGGGGGCTATTCTCTTCACATATATGAATCGCGATTAGGTCAGTTCTCTTCAGATGGTCGAATTCGTGCTTGGAGAAGGCAGGGAGAGCGCTTCATTCAATGTTTGGAAGTGCTCCTTCTCTACGACATTCAATTATGGTGTGGGATGGGATAAGTTTGGAGCCCTGCACCGAGTTAATTGCTGTCAATAATTGCGCAATGACCGCTGCTAGGCATGTTGAAAAAGTCCTTCTAGAGGCAGTCATATCTTTGGCACAATTTATCGGAGTCAGTTTCATGCTAATACATGAGATAACGCCAGACCGTTCACAGCTTCAGTTGTCACCCGCTTCTAGAAGGAAGTTGGTATAAACGTGACCAATTGGATTGCACTATCTCCAGACATGAATCTTATAGAATATCTGTGGGACATGCTCAAGAGGCGTGTTAGAGCTCGTGATCAGCCTCCAACTACTCTGCAACATTTCCGCATTGCGCTATAAGAAGAATGGGAACGCCGGCAAGAGACCATTCTAAACTAATTGCATCGATATCCTATCACATCAGGGCTCTAGTATCAGGAGGCAATACCAACTACTAGGAGGTTAGAAAAATGTAAAAAAGTTTTCAAAATTTTGTAAAAAAGATTTTTAATTTTTTCGTTCTTTTTCATTTTTAATTTTTTAATCAATCCAAATCAAGAGTTAGCGTAAACGATTAACCTACAAGATATTATTTAGCTAGCAAATTGTATTAAAATAGATTGTGGTGATAAATATTATTATTAATGAAAAAACTAAATGTCCCATTTGTTTTGCGGATGAGTGTATTTGCAGAAGTGTGACTTTGCAGAATATTTTTTTGATTTTCCGGATTTTTTAGAAAACAGCTCCGATTATTTCGTATAAACTTGGCGTGCAAAAAATTATTTTGCAAGGAAAATTGATTTTAGGTGTTTCTGTGAAATTAGATTTTAGGTTTGCCTATAAACTGCTATTTCAATATTATTTACGGTTCTACCTTAGGGCACTGAGAATTTCAATGAGTCATTACTTTTTGTTTGTTTGGTTTCCCTACATAATTATTTGTCATTAATTGTTTAATATTTTCTCTATGTCTTAGGTGTAACCAGAAGGAAGAAATCAAAATATAAACACCATAGAAAAGAGCCAAGCCATTCTGACGATTCAATTGGTTCAGCAACTGATTTACAAACTAGAGAAATTGAGGAGACCGCTGTTGGTAGACATGAAGAGACTGAAACAATCAACGAAAGCATATTGACATGTGGTTCATCAGCATATCATGCGGAAACGGAAAGTATGGCACGTGAGGAGATTATACAAAAATCTAGGCCAAAACCAATTGAAGAGCAAGATTGTTTTGTTGGCCATAATTATGGTGATAAACCATTGTTAGCTGACGATGAGCTGGATATATCAGATTCGCCGACACAAGAATTGGAGGATGTATTCGCTATGGCACCATTTCAAAAGAGTGAGAAAAAGAAACATACAAAAGAAGAATGTCCTCCACCAGTAGTGTCGACTGTAATAGCGGCGCCTATTGCAGCGGAGCAAGAGGAAGATATGTTTGGAGCACCACCGTTCAATACAAATCCATTTATAGCCGCGGATAAACAAGAATTTACTGATTCTGAGTTTGATGTTAAAGAAGATTTTTTCACATTTGAAAGCGAACCAAAACCACAATATTTCCAAGCACCTCCATCAGTAAGTCCAGTTGATGATAATAATTTAATATTAACTGAAAAATCTAAAACTAGTAAACATATTAAACTTCCAGAGAAAACTAAATTTCAAATTATGAATGATGAATCAAAGTTTAAAACTAAAATGAATAAACATGTATGTTTGAAAAAAGTGAAGAATAAGCAAACAACCGGTTTGTGTAATATGAGTTTTGAGGATTATGTAGACGATCAGGAGGTACTGCAAACATTTGTACCATATGAAGTTATACGTGGTACTACTACACAGGTGGACAACAAAAGTACTACAACAACCGAACACTATGGCAGTCTAAAAAGGAGAAGTAATCCCTTTTCTTGAGTTTTATTTGGTAAGAGATATAAGGTATTGCCACATCAATTCAGTCATTAAGTAAAATAAAAAGTTCTACCAGTTATTTCTAAGTTACGAAAATAAATCACAAGTACATATATAACGTTATAGACCGTTCAACATTTAGTAAAAAATAAAATAAAATACTTCCAGCTTATCGAAAAAAAGCACTTCTTTGCTAGGTGTATACACAAACACAAAATCGAATCATCTATAATAACCTTCCTAAAATAGAAAGCCTTCATAAAATTTGTTTAATGAGTATAAAATTACTGTTTTTGTATTGATAGGTACTGAGTGCAAGTATTTTTTTATGTGCACTAAAAAATAAAAAAATTGCTTTATTAGATTTTTATTAAAATTATAAAATAAATAAATAATAAATTTAAAAAGAGATGCATAGCCATTATTAGAGAGGTATAAATAGTTGTATATTTTGTCTATATTTTTGTTATTATTATTATTTTCTTTATAAGTAACTTCCCATTTAAAATTCATTCCATATTTAATGATTGAATTTACTTATGTTTGTTTTCATTAATTTTTTATATTACACTTTTAAAGTTCCTAAACCGTAGCTACTTTTTAATAAATAATGTAACAGTTTGTTTAAAATTTTTCAAGTTCATCTTCTTTTGTTGACATAGAAAACCTTTTATTTAAGCTATGACAGATCGTTAAAAAAAAGATCACACCTATTAAAATAAAATACGAATACAATAACACATCCTATTCACTGTTCCTCCAGGTCTTATAAAAAAACAAAACTTTTAGGAGATTTGTTATATGTTTCTTTTTTCAAGGCCTCCAAACCTTTCTGCATTGCCTCCAAATGACTTTTCTCTTCTATTG
Organism: Triatoma infestans; assembly: GCA_011037195.1. Lineage (NCBI taxonomy): Eukaryota > Metazoa > Arthropoda > Insecta > Hemiptera > Reduviidae > Triatoma > Triatoma infestans. The sequence continues at coordinate 29,571 of JAAEAF010002717.1, read as the reverse complement.
CAGAATTGAATTTGTGATATTGTGCGGTATCAAGCGCTTGGAGGATCATAAGGTGAGAGGGAAACTCAGTTCGAAAAAAGGAAAAGTTACACCGGTACGTTGGAAACTTCAAGCAGCCCAGGCACAGTTACTTGCAGCATAGTATGATGCTGTCTTTTTTAAATTTTCCACTAAACTGGCTTATCCGATAATGCAGATTATGTTCCAGGTGCTCAGGATCCATATCCTCCGTAGCACGCAAGCAGGATGGTCATCAACAGAATCCTCTATAAGTGCCTCTTCAGGTAGACATGTGCTGTCTAGGAAAACTCAGTTCGAAGGGAACTGGGTAGAAGGCACTCATCTAACGGGAAACATTAGAAATGCGTATCGTTTCCCGTCTTTGTGAAAAGCACTTTTGATTGGCCTCTCTGCATAGATTGAGAGGCAGGGGATGGTTTCTCTGATCTCATGTTTTGTTACTAAATCTCGCACTCCGCCTAATCAACTCGCATTCCGCTACCAAGAATCCATTAGAACACCAAACAGTCGTTCCATTAAAGATAAAAAGTCCACCAATGCCATAAAACCCAGGATACCTAGTGAATCACTGCCTAGTAGTAGCTGTCTGTTAGTAAACCAAGATGACTAGTTTACAATCGGCCCTGGCCCTTAGTTTCTCTAGTGCTAGTAAAGTTAATCTAAATTGCCAGAAAGTTACCCTCGCAGTTTTTGCCTGCTTTCAGGAGACATCAATCTGAAAAACATTTCAAAGCACTCCAACCGTCTTCAGGATACAATTCCGTGTCTCAAGCGTTATTGTCTCTCCCTCAAGTTTTAAGGCGGAGTGCTGCTCTTCGTCACAGTTGCACAAGCCCAAAGCTACAATCAGCTGTTAAGTGAAAGTTTTATCGGAGTTACTTTCGGCCTTCCGTTGGGAATCCTCAAGGCTTGATATCGAACATTGCCAGCTTTAGAATTTGGACTGAGGTGGCTGTTGTATGGTACTCTATTACAGGACGAATATAGCTCAAAGAAGTTCAGGAAACCTAATCACACACATACTCGTAGTATGCGTTATTGTTTTCGTATTTTCAAACTGATGTGATAAAAACATCCGAAAAATTAATCTCTATTTCGTTAAAATATTACACATAATATACTGAAATGTTGTTAACTTTAGACAAAGCATTTTTGGAATAAGCAAAAAAAAGAAATTATAATTTTTGTCTTTAAAGAATTGCCCATTTAATTTCTTTATGTAAATATTTTGTAGAAACTGAAGAAAATCTCAAATTCTCTTGTACTAATTTCATTTCATTTGTAGATTTTGTAGTTTAAAAGCTTATCAATTCGTATTTTGTAAATTATTTTGTTTATTTTTCAATTATTTTTTTATGTGATTGTGCTTCCAAACAAAAAAGAATAGGCATTGTAATATTTTTACATTTCGATGGAACCACTGTGATTTGTATATTTAAAGAGTAAAAGATTAAGAAAAAAGTATTTTTTTTATAATTTATTTATTTGTATTAAATAAAATTATTGTTAGAATTAAGAAAAAATATATATATAAAAATGTATAATATGTAGAGGCATAGGAAACATTATTTTTTTGAAAAATATGATAAAGCCTGTTTCAAATATTTAAAGAAAATAAAGTATGTATATGTAATTAAGATAGATTTTTAAATTTAAAGAGTAAAAAATTGTGTTTCAGTACATTTCTCAAAAAAAAAAAAAGCTTGTAAAAAAAAAAATCATTTTACCTTATATAATTTATTTTATCAACATCTGTACATTATAAATAGTAAACTAGAAAAACTTACAATATATACTTGCTTATGATGTATAAATAGGATCTTAATTTATCTACATGGCGTTAAATATTTTGTAATTAATTGTTACTTTTATTATTTATTGTTTTTTTTTTTTTTTTTTATAATTTTCCTCACTATATAAAACTCGACAACTTTGAAAAAAAGTGAGAAGACGATACACGACACATTCATCGCTGTCTGTTTTCCATATGTCACTATAATTATTACTTTTGTTTTTCATTTCGACGGATATGCTTCAATTTCCCAAATTTTTTTCTTTTTCACATCTTAAGAGTCAGGAGCAGATTCTAAATGATCCATTTTGAATATGTGTATTGAAGTTAATCGTGATTGGTAAGAAATAAAATTTGGCAACTTTCGAAGAGATTTGCAAGATCTCTTTATGCAGTTTGTGACACACCTTTTTCCAGCGGTCTCGAAACGGCTGTTTTTTTTTGTTTTTGTTTTACTTAATGCAGAATTGATTTTGCACTTGGAGTCTAATAGTAGTGAGGACGAGATATAGTTGGAAAAGATCATAGCCTTACCTAGCCTGAATATCGGTTCTCTCATTTCCAAAGACAAATTTCTATTAACATAGAAACCATCTCTTCTGGTGTTTTTTAGACTGACAGATTTGTGTAGTGTATGGAAACCCAATGATTCATCTCAGTTTCTTCAACAGGAAATGAAAACTCCCAGTTTCTCTGAAAGGAGTTATTTTGCCGTCGAACTTACTTCCCTGATTGTGCAACACAAGCTTCCATTGATTCTGAAAGGAATCCTCTCTATGTAAACATGAGTCACTCTGGGGATACTTTCCACTAGGAACTCAGGGTTAGACGTCAACCTTCAGGTTTATGGGCGTTTGACATTAAAATGGGAGTTATTCAGAAGTTGCCCCTGGAAATCTTATCATCTAAAAGAGTTCTATTAGAACTCCTAAAGCATGTTTTTTCAAGAGGGCTTTTGCTTTGCCAACGGGGGTACATTATCTTCAGGCGAACACCTCTTATTCCTCTGATTTCCTTAAAATTGGAGTCTTGGATTTCCAGAGCAATTATATTTGGGGTTGATTAGGCATAGGATCAAATATTCATAATTTTACATTATAATTATTTATAGCATTTGATATGTAGGCAAACCACCCTTATAAGCATAAACGATACACACTTTTTGGAATAAGCAGAAGGCAATACAGCTAATTACGATCTTTATAGAGTTGTCGAGTTATATATACACTTAGGAAAGGCAATAAAACCGTCGGACTATTGGCCCAACATCAGAGATTTCTTCCATGGTCTGCTTCATTTGGGCGTTCCTCCATCTTCAGCCTATCTTGATGACCAATTGCGATATCACAGATTTAAGCTAAATGTAAAACATTAGAAACCAGCAAGGAAAAAAATCTCTGATGTTATCCAGCAATGCGGACGCAACCACACGATTATGGCCTAAATTTATATTTTTTATTTATTTTTATCTACTTAATAACAGTCTAAATAATATAAATAGGTGCCTTTGTTCCGAAAAAGTAAAATTTAAATCTTTGAAAATTGATATAGTATGATTAAAAAATTGCAAATTACTTTCAAATTGTAGGTATTTATGTTTTAAACAAATTGTCGCCTTAAACATTCTAAAAATATATTTTAGAACAATAATGATTAGTTATTAACTTTTCACATTTTTTTCTGAGAAACTATTACAAGTTTCTCTCTCGTCTCTTTTTTTTGCTTTATTGTTTTCTAGAGATGTTTTTCTTTAATATACCAAAGTTGAATTTAATGTCCAGTTTTACATTCCTTTTTCTCTTAAATTTTTGTTTTGTTTAAATTCAATATTTTTTAAAAAGAAACAAATAACAAAATAAATTATTGTAATATAATAATTTATTGAAGTCTTTATTTTTTGTTTGTTATGAAAAAAATGGGTGCAGTTGCCTTTATTTACTATATAGATAAAATTAAAAATTGTTAATTTATTTTTGTGTATTCGTCTATTTATTTACCATTACCATCTTTTACAACATTGTTCCATATTTTGTAGATGTGGAATTCAATATGGGGTTAAATATCTGTAAACAAAGCGTCAATACGAACTGGAACTCAGACTATAGAAAATATGAAAGAAATTTGGACACAAAACGGTTAAGGGCAATAACCTTGGCAAGCAAGTTCAAGGTAAAATTATTTCTTGCAGTTTACTAGGAAGTTGAGGATCGTCGCAGGATTTTTTTCAATATATATTTTTATTTTTAAATTTTCTGTTTTGTTTTTGCCGTAATTTACTTTTATGTACCATTGCACTATGGTTATGCCGAAGCTTAAACACGAAAAAATATGAGGAAAAAATAAAAATTAATTAAATGGAAATTAACTCACTTTGAAGAGATGAGGTGCACACACCCCTACTAGCTGATATTACAACCGGATGGAAGGTGTAAGTGTGTAACTTGTGTGTGTGAGAGAGAGAGAGAAAGAGTGATAAAGAAGGTAACAGAAGTGAAAAGAAAAATGAGTGTACCTTGCTACTACCACAAGCGAAAAGGAAGAGGTGCGTGTAATATTTTAATATTTTGGTGAGTAGCGTCTTGACCCCACTGCTGGGAATGTTGCGGGAGGCGGGATTAACTAGGATAAGTAGTATTTGCTGTATGTCCACGAGATGTATATGGCTGAACTTATCAGAAGCGAAAATACAATAATTGTGGTGAAATTATCGAAGTGGTGTAAGCTAGCGTTTATTATATATATCATCATACTGAAGTTAATTACAACACAGATCATTATATCCCAATTGCTTTATCTTTTCCAAGTTATGCTCTGAAAAGCATTAACTTCTCTGAAATTTGGACCTTTTTTTTATAGGTTTTCTCAATTGCTATAAATTTCTCACAGAAATGAAGGTAATTTTTTTTTTCACTATGCTAATATCCTGAATAGCAATTAAGAATGAAGTAACCCTTTTGGTAGGGGGGGGGGCTTAATTCCATTTCTTTTAGACGAAGTCCTTAATAATGTCACATAAGTAATGCAAGAAAAGTTGCTTTTCTATTAAACAAAAATTAAATCTCCAATTGAAAATGTATATTTCTATTTTTATATTTTATGTATATATTACAAATATATATTATTAAAAATATTATGTATTATATATGATACTGTACATTATTTTTCATTTATACATCTAAATGAAAAAATAAATTGCCAAAATACACAAATTCAAAAAAAAAAAAAAAATTACTATATTATTATACATTTTAAAATTATTTAACAACTCATGTTCTCACTAAGGCAATAAAGGCTGTTTATAAATTTGATACCATGAACAATATAGTCACCTGTATCCATTTATATTTTTTTATTAAATTTTTCCAAAGTTATCTACTATTAACTGTATTAAAAACAAATAATAATATATTAATTTCATAACCAACAGTCTAATATAAAAATAAGTAATCAATAATCTCTAATTAGCACTCCCTATGATTTCAGAAAAATATTCTCAAGTCATAGTACTCTACTATATAATTTATCTAATTCGCTTCTTTTTCTTTTCTTTTTTAAATGAAATTTTCAGATTTTAGTTTGTTTTTTTTTTCATGTATTTCATTCAACAATTTTTACATTTTTTTTTCTCTTTTAGTAAGTTAAAACTGCTAATTTTATTTTGTAGATATATCATGATTAGTTTTAACTTTAAGTACGCGAATAATAGTTAAAAAAAAAAAAAAGAAAATGGTAGAAACAATTATGTTATTTAGAAACATAATTTTTAACAAATTTTGAATAATTATTAATAAGAAGAAAAATGGCTAAATTTAATAAAGTAGACATTTCAATATTTTTAATTTTTTTAGACAAAAAATTAAAAATGGTGGGGAATCAATTTTTAACACAAGGGACTAGCACAAAAACAAATTATTCAAAATTTGTACAGAACTTTGAACACATTGAAAATAGTTAATTTTTTCTTCTTTTGTTTTTTTTTTTAAACTTCTCTACTTATTTACACAAACTAGACTAATCAAATATTGAACAAATTCTAGAATATTCTAAAACAAACAACAAAAAAAGGGAAGGAAAATTAATAATTAATAATCTTAACCTTTTTACTTTTTTTTTTCAAAGCGCAACTATCACTAATTAGAAAACATGACAAAGAATTATTCAACAATGAAACTTCAACAAAAATTTTATATTTTTAGCAAACAATTTAATATTAATCTTTATTTTTTTTTTCCCCCACATTGTTAAACCTTAATAATAGTCTGGGTATTTTATCCGTCGTGGCATGCATACTTTTCATATTACTGACCAGTTTCCGATTTTCACACAAGTTCGTGTAAAGCCAACAAGTGTGGTTATAACAGAAACAATTACATTGATGTAAACTCTCTACAGGAACTTAATAAATTTGCTCTGACGATGGATAAAAATCCAAAATCGGTCAGGAATGTGAGAAGTATGCTTACTACGACGGATAAAATACACATATGTTATCCCAAACTGCTCCTATATATTCAACTTAATAATAGTTTTTAAAAAAATATTTTTGAATAATTTTTGTTTTTCTTTTAAATTATAAATTAAAATGATGGCAACCATTCCGACATTAAAATACGCTAACATTCATTCTTAAAAAAAGGCAAATATGTACTAAAATGTTTTTTAAACCATAAATGAATTTCTAATTTTGCATTTTTTATGATTATATTTTTTAAATTATTAAATTAGCACCAGTCTTCTTTTAGTAGCAAACTTTTCAAAGTTCATTGGCTAAGTTAGATAGTAAATCAGTAAAATGCGAAATAAAAGAAAGAAAAAGAAAAAAACTGGCAATAATTAAGGCAATCCTCAAATCACATTTGATAGATAAATTGTCGCAAGAGACTTTTGGTTAAAACCAATATTAAAGTGTGCGGAGGGGGGTTCAAAACTATCGGCACCGGAATATTTCCTGCGGCCCCAACACAATCCAAGAAAAACAAAATGCGCCAATAATAAGTATATATAAGTTATATAAAACAAATAAATCTATGGCGCAACAACCCATAAAGGGCCAAGGCTTGCCCCAGACGGCGATTATATGTCATATGTTCCTAAATAAAGCAAGTTTTACTAATTTACCGTATAATGAACAGCTATAATTTTGGTGTACACTAGAAATAACTGAATTAAAAAAAAAAAAACACAAATTAACCTATTCCCTCATTCGCACAATGAAAATAATGTTCTTCTGAGCTTGGCATTAAGATAGATCAAAGAATAATGTGAATTAAAGAAATCTGCACTATTTTGATTGGTGATTGCAATATTTAACATTGTGTTCTGACTTTTGCAATTACAGCCCTGAAGGAATTTAAGTCCTACACATGCTGTCAACCGATGTTTTTAGTTTTATTTTATTCATTAACCTATTTCAGAAAAAAGCTTAAAACATCTTGATACTTCTAGTTTTAGATAACTGGCTAACGTTTATGATACGGCTTCTTCATAAAAACTACATCTTAGACAAAAAAAAAAACTTCAAGGAAGAAGAGCAAGGAAGTCGACCGAGTATGACCTCTGGGAAGAAGCAGTCAAAATGGCAGTGAGAGGGAGGGGGCATCAGTTGCGAAAATAAGGAAAGATTCGCACTGGAGTCTTAAACTTCGTTACAGAAGTATGGAGCTGATACTTTAGTCTTTTCACGGAAGTGAATAAAAATTGGCAGCAATTTTCAATATTTCCTGTTACACAAAAAAAGTAGTTTCTAGTTACTTTTTGCTTCTTTCAGCTTTTTTTTTTTACTTATATATTTCTAGAGATAATCCGTTCTAAAGTTCTGTTCTGTAGTAGTAATTACTTAAAAGTGAGGGAATAAAACTTACTGAAATTTACAAGTAAATAAGCTGATTTATAAGGAATCATTTATAATGATTTTTAGGAACAATATTACTTTTTAAAGTAATATTAAATGCTCTGTACTTGTAAATGCTCATATGCGAAACAATTCAAAGTGCTTCTACAATTCGAAAAAAGAACCTCTAAAACGTGAGATAAGCAAATGGAAATACTTTTACCGATAGCACATTAGCAACTATAAATGATACCAAATTTCATTAGGCTGTTTGTGTTTTAGGGAGTTGGGATCACCGGTTTTAGGGAGTTGGCCGGTAGGTACTGAATACCTCCAAATAAGCAACTGAAAAAAAAAAAATTTTTTTTAAATTCGCTTATTGACAGATTTTATCTGCTTTACTTAAAAATGAAGCAAATACTTTTTTGTTCGAGCCTTCTATTTGAGTAATTGAGAAAAAAAAATCCTAACGCTTGCATGTGCAATTGGTTTGGATTCCTTATGTAAAAAGAAAGTCCTCTGGAAATATGTTCGGAAGTGCTAGGTACTTTAAATTATTTGTTGAATATCCAAAATCTATGATATAGGTTAAGTTTTCTTTTCACGTTTTATTTAAAAAACAAGTTGCGATTTTTTCCCCTTTTGTCGAACCCCTTGGTGATTCCCAACAGGAATATAAAGTTGAGCATTCCGCGATTTTTATTTTTATTTTTAAGTTAACCTTCAGAATCTGGAAACATTTACACATGCAAACTCCTCAATTTTTAAAAAAATATTTTGAAACTATAAAAACATGGATTTAGATCAGCACTGTTTCCATAAGATAAACGTTATAAAATAGCATTAGAATAAGTGTTAATCTTTAACTGCACTCTTTCTTTTTTTTACAAATTACTGAAAAGCGCAAATCTTAATCTCCATGAATTTAGAAGCCATCCATCTCTTAATCACTGCACATCCTTATTTTTGAAAAATATTTATTTTCAATAAACGTAAACAAAAAAAAAAATAGCGTTGCCCCCCAAAAATCTTGTTTTCATATAACTGATGCATTTCCGGACATAGGTCTAGAGAACTTTTTTTCCTTATGCATTGCCTAGGTATTGCATTCCAGAGTTTGAATGTTTAAGCGTAACATATGAACATAAATGAGGTCCAGACCTTAAATGAAAATTGATACATGAATAAGCCGAGAACCACTGCATATAACTGATCTAATTAAACTGCTCTTACTTATCTTGAACAATTACTTAGCTATAAAGAAGAGACATTCCTCTGGAAGTTTTTAAATCACCAGCTCTGATACTAGTTCTTTACTTTCTCCTATTTCTGGTAAAAACAACCAGTAGTATTGTTTATAGAACAAAACCTCAATATAACCAACAATTTATATAAATCAAGCCATAATCAATTGTATGTATATTTGGCTATGAAACTAAGCTCAACAATCAATCCTGGAAATATTTTTAAATAGAACTAACGTACCAATATAATTTTGGTTATTTTTTTTTTATTAATGATTACTATTAATTATCAGTCGTTTTAATAATTAAAGTAACGTGCAAAAAAAAAAATTTAAGACACTTTTACAGAAATGCGCAAATAACAATTCATTTTTTTTTTATTCAATCATTTTCGTTTAATTAATGACAAGGAAGGCCTTAGGCAGTTTTGTTTGGCATAGTGTAGCAGTTTTAAAAATATTAAACTTATTTCAATATTCCCATAAGAAAAAAATTTTATTCTTATGGATTTCGGTAACAAAAACCCCAAACAAAAAATTAAGAAATTAATAGTAATTTCTTATAAAATGTTACGTCCATTTTTTTTTTTTTTAAATTTATTAATTAACAACATTAATGTAAAATGAAAACAAAAAACTGCTTGTAAATATTGAATAGTATGTGAACCTTCCTTTTTATATCGTTGCTATTATATTGCACAAATTTATTTGAAATTTATACTCATCACCAATTTCTTATAATTTTCTTGCAAAATTATATAATATGTTAATAAATAATAAACCAGAATTGATTTCACAAATCAATCTTTACATTTATTGCATGCAATCTTTTGTTAACATGTAAATTTATAGCTGAAATTATGCTTTATGTAATGAAACAAAATAAATAAACATTCCTCTTTAATTTTTTTGGGAGGAATGGAGCAATTTATCTTTTTCTTTTCTTTTTAACTTTAAAAAACTTTCATTCAAGCTAACATTCCACGAAAACTACTGAAAATTTTACTTCCACATTTCATTATCTTAGCTCTATAGACGACAGTAAACACAGAATGACAATGTTTTTATTTCAAGCAAAAAAACAAAAACAAAAAAACAATCCATATTTTATAGTATTCTTAACATTTAATTAAAGTACTCTGATATTTTTGTATATATCTCTTATATTTTATTAACAGAATATTTTAAAAATTTGAGCAATTTTCTCTATTTTTTTTAAATTAATAACAGGTATTTTATTAATACTTTATGCTTTTTTTCCACTTTTTTCAATCTTATATTGAAACAGCAATAACTAGGATGGCAAAGTATTTTTTGAAATTTTGCCATAAATGTTAAGTGATTAATTTGATGTCTTTAATAAACAAAAACATATATATATATATGTTAAAGAATATTACAACATTGAATAAAATTATTTGAAAAGTGAAATAAGTTTTAATAAGTGATAATTCATTATTAACAATACGATTCAACTGTTTGCAAAACCTTGGTCAAAAAAAAGCATTTAGTAGTGTAAAATGATTTTTACTGAATTAGATAAGAGTGTAGGAATAATATCAGATGTCCAATTTGATTTTTAATATTATTTAAGGCCGTAGCCCTCACACTGTCAATGCTCTATGTAGTGTAGGGGGATGGGGGAGGAAATCCTTTTTTTAACAAACAAGAAAATTGTTAAGTTACAAAAAAATATATATATATATAATATTAAGATAAAAAAAAATAGATTAGATAGTGCATAAATTTCTCCTGTTAATTCAATTTAACAAGAGTTCTAAACATATATTCGTAAATGTTACGAATTATCAGGATAATCGAGGAATTTTTCGTATGAAGAAATAGTTTCTGTAGCTGTAAATTTGTAATTCTTATTGAAATATTTTTGATAGTAGCTATCAAGCTGGACAAGAATCCGTTTTTTTCTTTAGATAATGGCCAAATGTGGTATTTCGGGGCTAAGAGAACGTTAGAAACTAATCAACAGAGAGAATTTGATAAATAAAAATGAAAAATATTTGAAATGTAGTGTTTCCTGGTTTTACATACCACTAGAAACGAAGTTATAGGAGAAGGCATTCTAAAATAATAATAATAATAATAAAAATAAAATAATGACCAACAAGCTTTGATGACAGCTCATGGGTAAAAGGATGGAAGCTTTCTGGAGTCTTTTTTAGATTCCTATCCCACCCATCTGTTATGTAACCATCCCAACATTTCACCAAGCATTGAAAGAATTTCTTTGTCTTTTACAAATATGGTAATTTACACAATTCGGATGGCCCCCATCTTGGTCAACTTGACAGTTGAGACCATATATCCAGTTTAATCACAATTTACCAAGTTGGACATCTAGTAAATATTCTATTCTCTTAATTATAAAGCCGTTTAAGTAAACAAAATGAAATGATATGAAATGAAGACTGAATTTTTAAATCAAATGGTATCCTGCAACCAATTTATTTGATTATATTCAAATTAATGTAGATAAATATATACTTCAATATATATGTACTTACTAAAATGAATAAATTAATGTATAATTAATATTGATTATATAATCAAAAATTAATTAATATTCATTATATATTATATAATTAAGATTTTACAATTATATACAATTAATATAGAATAATAATAATAACAAAAACATTATTATATATTTAATGTGTTCAAATATTTCTGAAATTTGACATAGTTATTTAATTAAGTCATTAAAAAAAAAACAACAAAAACTCTAGAATTTTCAGACTTAAATCATTTCCACAATTTCTGAATACATTCTGAACTTACATAAGAAAACAATCCCAAACAGTACAAATTAATTCTAACCATTCATTCCGATAGGTTTAGGTTTAATTTTTTTAGTTTATCTAGTGATTTTATATAAAATAAAATAATATTATTCGAAATATAATTTTATTAAATCATCAGGTTTGTTATCATTATCATTAAATTAATGGTTATATATATGAACTCTGCTAGAAAACTACTTCAGGAAAAATAAATTAGTTTTATATACTGTACAATACTTCATTTTTGCCTATTACTACAATTAAGTCTGAATGGTGAAGCTTTCTCTAGGGTAATACTAAACTAGGAAGTATGATGTTAGTAAAAAAAAAGTAAACGCAATTGTCTCCTTTTTATTATTATTATTATTATTATTATTAATCTTGGTAACTTGTCCACTTCCTAGTCTTTTTTAAATGTAAGTTAATTTTTTTTTTAACTAGATTCCATAGCTTTCCTTCCGTTTCTTTGTTATTAATAAAGAACTTTGAGTGAGCGAAAATTAATTTATTAAATTACTTAGAAAACTTCATCATTAAAGACTTGGTAATTGATTATTCTAATATCTCAAGGCCCACTGAATAAATATGATTTAAAACTTAAAGATGACTTCCAACAAGATCATGATAGCACTTGGAACAATAATTCTGTGTTAATGGATTACCAAAGAATGCACAGCTCTCAGCTCGACATGGCTGGCTAGGTGTATCTAATGCAGGACTAGCTGATTGGTAGAATGTAGAATTACATAGGTATAATGTAGGATCAGGCCTCTGAGGTGGTTGTTTCACTGGTGTTAATTGGCTAACTCTAGCGTGTGATTCTTTATCAGCTTCCGTATAGAATTGTGATTTACCAGAATTGTATCTTGGTCCTCCAGTTCCGGTCATCATATCTCCACCGCCAACCAGGTCCTATCATATCATCATCACCTATGTTTGTAGTCCAAAATCATAGATAGTAAGATGTTAATATTGTGTGTATTTGAGAACATGCACGGGACGCACACAAACGAAACCTCACCACAAGAAGCCCCAGCAACGTTTTGAATAAAAGTTCTTGAGAACAATCGAAAGACAACAGAACGCAACACTAAAGAATTTTGAAAAATTCGATAATATTAATTCCGCATTCATTGAAAGTATGAAATAAAGATTAGAATTTCGAAGCCAATTGACTTTAATTTTTTTTTTTTAAATCCAACACCTGCCTCTAGCCTTATGGTCATTCTTCGACGGGCAGCACTTTCATAAATGAATATAAATCTTTGTGTCATTCTTCTTCTCAATGTAGCTAAAAAAAATACTCCTTTTGTTAAGTCACAAACCACGATTTCGAAAGGAAGCGTGTTGTCATATAATGTAGTTTCTCACATGCTGATGGATTCCCAGTCATTATAGGATATCGAGCAAAACGAGAAGATTCACAAGCTAGCAAAGGAAGAATCCAGAAAAAAAAAAAACTATCCATGTATAACAAAATTGTTGGAGACTAGGCCTCTTTCCAAAACGAAGTAAAATAGTTCAACAATGAGGCATTGTGTTGCTTTTGATTTTTCGCTACTTCCACGCCCATTTTCATTGTACCGAAGTCTAGACAACCCATGAGGCTAACAATGTCATACATATAAATATATATACTGTTAAAACTACATTGGTTGCCTATTGTCGAATGGCTGATTACAATAATTGACGAAGGAATGAAATAATAATTATAATTAGCTAAAAAAAGTTTTTGATTTTACTACAACACTGACAAGGTCATTAATTATCTCTACCAATAAGTATAAAAAATGGGATATAGACAAAGGCATGGCTTTTGAATTCAAGTTTCACTGATTATGTTTTCCTTTAAAGTTTTGCCGATATTAGCGAAAACTAACTTGAAAGAATAATTTAAAAACAGAGATAATATCTTATATAAAATCCTAACTCCGTCATAACCACCCTAATCTTACAAACGATGATGATCAAACACCGTCTGTGCCACCACGGCAATCAATCTGAGATACCTCGCACCAAAGGCATATTCGTTACCCCTTGAGCTAATGAGAAATGCTAATAATGATACAAATAAATGTCTCAAACCAAAAGCTACAGGAATCCTCAATTACAAATAGAATAATGCCATTTCTTAATGTTTGCTATTTACAAACTTTCTATTGAAATTGACGCGTTCTTGCACAGGGATAATTCCCAAAGCATCTTCATAATAATGTGTGACATCCCTTCATTGTCGCCTAATTGTGTTCATAGTGTAGAGCAGTTTAAAGCTTTAACATCAACGCACCGCCACCAATGTTATGTAATAAGATAATTATGTTAGAAAGAAAAAACAATAAAATACCAATAATTATTACCTTTTTATTTTCTTGTTGCAGCTGAAATCTTTGTCTGGCTGTTTCAAGATAGTTTTTAATCATTGCATCATGATATTCGTGTCGTTTATCTGTATGTAATATAGAACAAAGTACCGGTTTTGCTTGACGTTGTGAATTACTTCGTGTAAGTTTCAGCCTCAACTTTTGTCCAACAGCCTTTCCAAAGCTTCCAAACTTACCATTTTTTCCATCATCCGAAGATACCATTGACTAAGGAGAAATACTTATTAGTTTATTGTGAAAAAAATAACTGTGCGGAAGTTAAAGTAAATCCAACACTCAAATTGTAGCAATTGTTGGGCGTTAGAAGTGATCAGGTGTATCTAATTGTTGGCTTATCGACCAGGAAGTTTCCAAAAAAAAGCACTAAACAATTTTAAGGCGTTTTTTATTTAAAACCCGACGTTTCGGCAAACATTGTTTGCCTTTTTAGGGGCTCTCTTAAAGCAAGAGAAGTTTCGAAAACTTGTTATAACATCTTCTAACAAAACTAGTTAACTACAGACATAACCGAATATGTTATAACAAGTTTTCCAAACTTCTCTTACTTTAAGAGAGTCCCTGAGGATGGCAAACAATGTTTGCCGAAACGTCGGGTTTTACATAAAAAACACTTTAAAATTATAAGCTAACAATTAGATACCCTAAATCCAATACTGCTAAAAGAATAAGCAAGAACCATTTGGATACCAAAAGAAGTAAATATTTTAGGAATTATTCAGTTTTATTTTTATACGCTTTCACCATATAGCTAGCGCCATAATTCAGTGATTCGAAAAAAAGATCGCTCTTATTTCCTGATCCCATTCTTGCCAAAAAGAAATTAACTTTATTCAAAAATAAATATGAAGTTATAGATACAATTACATTCTATTATATTATATTATTTCCTATCTTTATTCAGAAATAGATACAAATTATACATACACTTGGTTCTATCCTAATCAGGTCCAAATATGTAGTGAGAAGATCAATGTTTTGGCAATACGTCAAATCGTGGGATTCAGCCATATTTCCATTAGTTCCTGGATCAACACTGAACTGAATTGGCAAGAGATCTCCAGCCATATCAGTAAGTGGTATTGCAGATGCCAAATCTTTTTAACATATGAAGAAAGAAAGAAAAATTAAAAATTAATATTAAAAAGCCAACGAACTGCTTTCCATGTCCAATTTATGGGTAAAAATAGGGTGAGCAAGAATCAAACAAGCGCGTTTTGATTATTAAATATTTTGATATTTGATATCTAAGGACTGACATCTTATGACAACTATGGAAGAATTCAAATTAAAGGAAGAAACCCAACCCTGAAGGGCTTGATTATCGTGGATACATTCTGTAGACAAAAGGAGGTTAGATGGAAAAGCATGGATAAATGAAAAGGAGTGGGCTCACTGAGCTAGTGCACCTGTGTGTGCGCTAAATCCAAGTAGTTACAAACATGAAATGAAATGAAAAATTTGTATTCCTGTTCCGGGACATAAGACCCTTAGGAACAATAATACAAACTAAAAATGACCTAGTGTGTCTGGCCTTGTTAATTATGTACATATCATTTGTAATTACTGATAATAATAATTACTGAAAATTATTTAGTCATGAATGATAAGGAAGAGGCAGGAAAGTTCTAGGGGTTCGGAGAGACTTGTAAGGATAAGAGGTGGTGAAAAAGACGGGACTTGAAGGTATCAGTAGTGGTGGCACGACGGATGACAAAGGTAAGGAATTCCATAGATAGGTGGCACGGATTACAAAGGATTTTCAAAAGCAGATGTATGGTGGGAGGAAGTATAAAAATCGGAAGGACGGGAGCGAGTTAACAGACGATTTAAATTTCAGAAGTTGGAAGATATACGAGGGTCTTTGAGATTGGATGACTTGAAAGAGAAAAGAACCTAAGAAGTACTGGCGACGATAGATAGGGAAGAGCCAGTTCAACTCGTGGTAGAAGTGCGATATGCGGGAGTCTCTGGGGATTACGAGGATAAGACGAATAAAACAGTTCATAAGACGTTTAAGTTTGGCCTCGAGATCCCCAGAGAGTCCCCCGTACACTAAACAGCCATAGCCAAAATGGGGGAATATAAGGGAGGTCACAAGGAGTTGACGGGTCATCGCTGGGAAGAGATGGCGGGAGAGGTTGAACTGTCTGAGGATAAATATGGATCGGCGGTTAATGTGGGAGATGTGATTTTTCCAGGAGAGGTTTTGGTCGAAGATGATTCCGAGGTTTTTTACAGTACAATATTTTATCGGGATGTTGATGAGGAAAAGGGTGGGGAAGGGAGCAGTGGAGTTTATGAGGAATTGGGAACCGATGACAATGGCTTTGGATTCATCTGGGTTAAGGGAAAGCATGTTAGCTGCTTCCCACGAATTAATGTTGTTAAGATCATCCTGCAGCTTATTTATTGCATCTTGAAGATCAGAGGACTTAAAGGAGAGGTAAATCTGGCAGTCATCGGCATAAAGGTGGTAGCTGGAATGGACAATAGATAAAGGCAGATCATTAATATATACAGAGAAGAGGGTTGAGGATAAAGAGGAGCCCTGGGGCTCGCCACGGGAAAGAGGAAGGGGATTAGAGGGTTCGCTACCGGGGATAACTACATACTGGGATCGGTTGGATAGAAAGGATTGGAACCAACGGATGGCGCTATTGGACAGGGAGAGGGACTGGCGTTTAGTGAGAAGAATTTGGCGGTCAACAGTATCAAATGCTTTGGAGAAGTTTAAGGGAACTAGGAGAGTGAGTTGTTGGCTGGCGATTTGTAAGTCATGGGTGATTTTTAGGAGAACTGATTGAGTCGAGTACCCGGGACGGAAGCCAGATTGAAGTGGGTTAAGCAGGTGATTCTGTTCAAGGTGGTTGGATAAGTGGGACTGTACTAAACGTTCTAAAGGCTTGGAGAGATTGGACAGAAGGGAAATGGGACGGAAATCGTTGGGAGAGCATGGGTTTGTGGTTTTATTGAGTGGGCGGACTAAGGCAGTTTTCTATTGAGAGGGAAGACAGAATTTTGGAGGGAGAAATTGTAAATGTGAAGAAGGACGGGCAGGATTGCTGAGAGACAGGATTTAATTAGTTTGTCAGGTCCATGGTCATTTGTTCGGGATTGCGGAAAAGATACTACTAAGATTGTATAAAGTCTTAGTGTTACTTGAATGCAATGATTGTCTTTCCTTTCTAAGCTCATAAAAGTTTCATTGTAAGTGCTCCCAAAGAAATTGGTGGTCTTCAAGATTCATAAAGGGACGAGGTATACTTATTGAAGTGATACTATTTTTTATTTCATTGAAATACATATATTATTTCTTAACGCGCAGATTGATTCTTTATTCGCGCTCCGCTTGCTTTCATCCTAAATCAGTCTACCATCTAATGAGCTATATAATTTTGTATATTACATTAATTCATTTAACTAACTTACTTGCTGGATTAGAAGTTTCCATTGCTACCAGTGCAGAGAAATGTCCCCCATCATAGGCCAATAACAGCGGGGAACGATGGCATTCTGATGGTATGCACTCCAATGGTAGATAAATTCCACCAAAAGGTATGGGTGCTAGGTCGTCACCATTTAGATCCTTTGGCAATTAAATTTTATTTTTTCGGGGATTCTCATTATTTAAAAGGGGGATAGCAGTAAATTAAACTACTACTAACTCCAGACCTAAATGTTTTAAATTCATAAACAATTCAACAACAAAAGACATCTGAAGATTAAAACAAGGAAAACAAAAAAGAATCTTGATGACATATTGAAATGACAGTTTTAAAACATGATCATTTTTACCAAACTTAAAATACACAATAACAAATGATGCAAATATATATACATATAAACAAATCAGGATAATATGTACCTTTAAAACTGTGTCAGCTACAACTATGATAGGCCGTTTAATAACATGTGCCAAGGCTAATACATGAATTTCCTCCAAACTTTCATAGATATTCCCAGCTGTACCTTCAGTACCATGTTCACTACTACAAAATTCGAAATAATTCCTTTAAATAAATTGTAACTAGTGCCAAAAAACAAGGAAATAAACACTTTCATAGCTTTACCTCTGAACAGATAATCTTCTCAATCTAGGTTCTGAAGATGCCATATTAACTATCGCATTCCATTCCTGCCTCCATTCCACTTCAGAATATACCAAACCTGCTTGGGCATTCAATAGGTCTTGCTGTCTTCGCCATCGTCTCCATAAAGCTTCCCGACGAGGTGATTGAGTCAGGTAACTATGTAGTGTCTTACGAAGAGTTAAGAGACGATCGTGGAAACCCCACATACCTTTATGCACATTGTTATTAAAAATGAAGTATCCATTTTAAGTAGGAAAAATATTTAAAAATTAAAGCATTAAAAGCATTTATTTTAATTTACGATGCGTATGGCAAAATAGTTCTGGGAAGCTCAAATAAAATAATAACCTTATTCTGTAAAATTAAATAATACCGAGGTCAATACAATTTCCTCCGGCCTCCAGGCAACAATTGCAGAGCATTTTTGGGAGAACCAGTCTCCCATCGCTACAAATTTTAGTAATTTCATTATATCTTCTTTATTTTATTTCTTTCAGCAATTAATAATTTTCAGTGAGAACCCTAACTTATTCAAAATATGTATATAAATGTTATTCAAAATATGTATATGATTGTTTTTAGGGCCTCTCAAAAATATCAGAGATATTTATCTCTGAAAAATACATAACATGCAAATTTCCCTTAATGCACAGATTATAAATATTGTCACGTCGTTAAACTTAATGCAAAATTAAGTATAACATTAAATGTGTACCAACCAATTGTAAATAAATAAAATAAAATTACTTACCCAACGAAGCTGCATGCAGAAGGCAGTTCCCATCACCAGAAGTTGAAAGAGGCCACAATCTCTGACAATAAGAGGTCCACCAATTAAGTCTATTTGCCTGTTCTAAGGAATCTTGAGTTGATATCGCTATTAGATCTTTTACTAAGAACTGCCGGAAATCATCTATAATAAATTGTCGGAAATTTATTAAAAATTGTCTAGAAAGAAATACAAAAGCAAGCATAAAACTTAAGAATACGGTTTACAAATGTATAAGCAGTGGTAAAAATACAGTTTTTTTCCTAGCACTGCAATATAATTTTGAAACAGTTATGTGATGTTGTTGCCTGTCGAAATTCTTACTGTGTGCTTATACAATTAAAAAATTAGATGCTAAGTACAAATAGCTTCTGACATACGCAAAAACTACTCTGAAAATACCAAGAATATGAAACCTACCTGGATAGCAATTTATATCTGGTAGGGTAAATGTATGAATTGGAGTCTCCAGACAATATTCTTGTTCACAAGAATCATTTAGAATTTCAGACCTTGCTTGAGATACTAGATTAACATTATCCGTTGCCCTTGAAATACCTCGATTAAGCTTTTTATCTGTAATCGTGGAATTTAATTTCAGCCATAGAACTAACGAAATTAAACTTGAAATGTTTTGTAAAAAATGAATTCATACTTTCAAAATCTGTATGTTTTTTCTTCTGTTCAGGTGTAGTAAAACTATCATTTGAGGAAGCACTAGTGCGCGGGGTAGAACTAGTTACACGGTACGAGTTTGCAGGTGAGGTAGATATTTTATATTGGCTGGATACCTGTAGATTTGGCAATATATTTCCATTTGCTTCATCTTCGATCATTGTATACTTAAAGTAATTAACTGTGGGAGTCTCTTACTCCTAACCTAAAATAAAGTTTTCTTTTCTTAATTATCCGATCAATTACAATATGACACAAAAATTCTAAACCCGACATAATAGTTATTTTTAGTAACTTACAAATTATTCAATTAAGCACATTTAATAATCAAATATAAGACCTTTTACCATATTCTGTTATAAATATCTCAGCTTACAAGTTATCCTTTAATAGTTTTATGAGTAACTTAAAGCAAATAAACAATGGGTATTTTTTTTAAAATTATCAAATATGATTGTTCACATTTTTAACCGAAAATGACATGTATTCCTCTTATTTCTCTAAATTCCTATTTTCTAGTGACCTTAAAGAATAAACTCAATTTATAAAACCTTTATTTTGTATTATAATTTTCTTAGAAGAAAATGAAGTGATATGCGCAATTTTTTTTACGACAAAAATCAAAGAATATAAAATAATTATATTGGTTTATTTAAAAAACACTTACTTATGGCGATAACTCTAAATGATTAACAATCAACAATTTAAACAAAAAAAAATCACATTATAAACTTATAAACAAACTAGATCAGCTGAGCTCACAAGTAGACATGGGCGTAAAAAAAATAAATTCAGCCTCCATAATATGTACGTAATAATACTCCTCCACAATTACTTGCTTAAACTAAATGTAAATATCTGTGAACTACATGCACAAAAAATAATTAATTATTAATTTTATATATATCTCTATTCAATTTTCCAAAATAATTGCGCTCATCTTCATAACGCATTAAGAATTTTTTTGTTAATTTTCTGAATAATGGAATGTTTCAAATAGTTTTAAAATAATGGCTTTTGAAAAAGCAATGATATTTCTGAATGAGTTTTTATTCTAAATTTTATATATAGTTTTAACGTAAATGTTATGTTTTGTAAGATGTACCAAAAAAAATAAGTCTTTAAGACTAATCCTCAGAAACCATATATTGATTATTATTAACTATTTGGAATTTTACAAAACATGCATTAGAGCACAGGAAAGTAAAACAGTTCAGTTGGGTTTTGTTTAGTACTTAGTAGGTAACAAAGTTATAACCTCGTCTTATTGTGTGGTATGGTTTGTTTTCTTGCTCTTAAGTAATTATTATTTAGAAGGTTACATCTAAAGATGGTAAGATATTGCACATATCTCTCCTTGAATTATTATAGATATATAAAAAAAACTATTACTATAAAAAAATTTCTGAACAAAAGTCGCAGAACAGTAACAGTATTTTCTTATATTTACATTCCAAACCATGCTCATGCTCTGTAGATGGTTAACCATGATTTATTATCTGACGCATAATTTTATTGAAGTTTTTGTTGAGGCTAAATATATACTAAAATGAAGATGGGCCCGCAATGCTAGATAACATCTATAATCAGCCGTAGCATGCGTATTATTGTTTGTTCCTGACCGGGTTCGGATACCCATCCATCATCAGAGTAAAGTTTTAAATAAATTCTCTCTACATTCTCACTGGTTGATTCAATCAGTGTGTGCTTGATATAAACATCTAGTTGAAGTCATCTCTCCTTACGAATTGATTTAAAATTTAGGAGGTCACGAACAAAAATATTGCCAAAAAGGTGCTCTATTTTCCTTCGCTATTTTGGTCAAAGAGAAAGAGCCAGAAATTCCAAATTGATATAACATTCAATTCGCACGGCTTTAAAGAACAAATATGTAACTATGTATATTCTTGACAAATCCAAGTTGAATCTTTAATCCTGAAAGTGTTAGTGAGAAATGCAAAATTTAACTCCCGAGTAATAATTATTCAAACGTCCATTGATTTTTAGGGAAAGAAAAAGAAGTTTATTGATAAAAAGCATGCCATTACATTTCGATTGGTACATCGAAGTCAACGTGATCCTTTAATCACTGATGAAAAAGCACCTCAGCACGTTTTACAACAAATTCGGGTAAGTAATGTATTTTTTAACATTTACATTTATCTTGGGAAAATAAAATTCATTAATTCATTGAACTCATTCATTGTATTAATTAACTTACTAGGATGAAAGAAGGGATGAATTAGAAAAATATGGAATTTATTATGATGACAATTATGATTATCTGCAACATTTGAAGGAGCGGAATTCTGAAGTAGAAATGATAGAAGTGCCAACCAAAGTTGTGAATAAAGAAAAGGTAAAAATGTTAATTTCTTATATTTTTTTATTTAGTTTGTTATAAAACTAAATATGTTTATAATTTTAGAATACTTCTGGAAAATTGTCATTACCCTCTTCAGTGTTCGCTTCAGAATACGAGGAAAAAGTTGGTTTATTGAATAAGGCGGCACCAAAATCAGGTAATCAGATTTTTAAATGTAATTTTAGGAACTTCAAAATAATTGTTTTGATGGGACATACTATAACCAAGGCTTAATTACTCTGTTTTAAGGTCTTCAGTTAGATCTAGATCCAGACATAGTTGCAGCTATGGATGAAGATTTTGATTATTCTGATCCAGAGAATATATTGGAAGATGATTTTGTACTACACGCCAATGCCACACCTACAGAGTAAAATAAACTTTATTAATTTACAAATAAAAGATGTAGAAAAAATAATGATATAGGAAAAGCAAGTTTACTTGCTTAGTTGTGTTGGGAATGACTATAAAGCCAGATCCACTATGACCTACAGATCGGTTATGACTCCCTTAGTTGCCAGTGTTTAAACATAAAATGTAAACTATACCCGTCTATGAAGCGTAAGTTTTGAAAAGTGATGTTGAGCTAGAGTTGAACTAGAGCCTGGGAACAGTAAACCCATTTTATATAAATGTATGGTTCTTGTATATTTATTCTTTGACAAATTGTTCTCCATAGTGCAGTGCTACACCCTAAAGGATCTTGGTATCCCAGCATCTAAGTATGTAAATAGATTTAGCCTGATGAGATCCCACCCATGTTCCTCACATATGCCTCCAGAAATAGTTGATGTGAGCAACGTATAGTACAACATCACATCACATTTCATCTGCATTTTATAATACTTTAATTATCTCCTGCACACCTGAGGACATACATAAGACGCTAGGGATCTCACGTCACATCTTTTGGTTTTCCCAATGAAGGCCCTCTTTCTATAGTTAATTCATTTGTTGACTAAGCCAATTATTTGAAAGAGGACAACTACATCTAGTACAAAGAAAATTATGTCAAATTAACCCAAGCGTTCACTAGTCATAGTGCAACTATACAGTACATAGATTCAAATTAACAGACATTCAAATATAACAGTCAAAGTGTACAAACTTAACAATCGTATAATTTTCGACTCAAATAATATAACAAACACTGGTCGTTTGTTAATTATATTTTGATTACAGGTTGACCTCTGTTTATCATTATACATCTGTCTGCTGGTATGGAATATGGTTGAGTGAGAACCAAAGCCGGGTGCTAAAATAAACAAATAAAACTGTGACTCGACGAATCCTGCATTTTTTTTTCTGCTGATTATCTGCGACAACATCGATTACCTTCTAGAAACTACATCCTTCAAACTTATATTAGATAAACATGGGCAAATTAGTAGGCTTTAAAATTTTTGGAATCGATTGAGAGCAAAGCCCTTAATTATTTCGAAACGAAGAAAAGTGGATTGCACGATTTTAGTTATTAAAGTCTAAGAAATATTAATACACATTTCAATCATTGTTTTTATCATGTAATTTTTGTTTTATAGTACTGACAATGAAGAAGAGGATTATACTGATGACGGTAGTGATACAGACCATGAGGAAGAAGATAAATTTGGCATGGAAGAGACAAAATCTCGATTTACTGAATATTCAATGACCAGTTCTGTAATACACAGAAATGAACAACTTACCATGCTTGATGGACGATTTGAAGAGGTAAAATTTATTATTTTCTATTAACTTTTAGTTCTTCTAGGTATATGAACTTCTTTTTTATTTCGGGCGTTTAAATTTTTGAATTTTATTTTGTTCACAGATGTTTAGCCAATATGATGACAATGAAATTGGTGCTTTAGATTGTGAAGAAATAGAAGGAGATCTAGGTAACAAAGATGAAATGTTAGAAAAGATTATAGAACAATATGAGAACACACATATAACGGTTTGTAATTTTCAAAATGCTAGTCGTTAATATTTACTGCATTGTTATATAAATAATAGAAAACATTATTTGCAGGAACCTTTAAAAACAGAACCGACAGTAATCCCAGATTATAGTGATACATCAAGTAGTGATAGTGAAAATAGTGTAATAGAAGTAAAAGAGAAAGAGAAATGGGATTGTGAATCAATTCTGTCAACATATTCAACATTATATAATCATCCAAAATTGATTCATACACCACCTTCAGTGAGTTCAGTGCCTATCGTTATATTTTTTTTTACTTTCCCTTACTCCTAGTAACAGGAAGTATTGTAATTTTGGAGATAATTAAATTAACTTTTTTTTTTTTTTAGAATCGAATAAAAGTTAGTGGTAAAACAGGAATTCCAACTACAAAAGAAAAATTAACAGCTACAGCTTTGGCAAAGTTGAATGAAAGCTCAAAGGAAAATAGTAAAAACAGGGCAACAGGCCCTGGTTCTTTAGCTTCTGCAGTTTCATATTTATCAATTAGACCTAAAGGGGAAACGCCAAGAGATAAATTAGCCAGGAAAAGAGCATTTAAACAACATAAAAGGGTATGTTTAGGCGTTGATAGATTTATTCAGGGATGATTGATTGTATTGATGGGATTCACAGAATTACATTCTCCTGAGTGAGATATCACTGCCCATTATTGGGCACTTCCTTTAATTATCACAGTCAAAACTATGAAAAACCTATAGGTAAAATTGCATATGAATAAATTCCCGTACTTTCTGGATTTGCATTGGTATTTATATAACACTATGAAGAATTTAATTTTAAGCTTTCATATTACAAATTTCTTCCATGTCTTAAAGAATATTGTATGAAGTACATAGCACCGCTAGAACTAATTAATGCACACCAATACGATGTTTACATTTTGCATGTAATATTGCAAATTCAGTGGTTGATTCTCTCAAAGTAAAAGCAGATACTCATGAGGCAGCCTTGCTAGTCAATATTTATTATTATTATTTTGTCCCTAAATGTAAAATATAATAAAAGTTTCTGCCCGATTTCATCCAGTAAACATTAAAATTAAATTTCTATGCTCTTATAAATACGCGTATGCAAATTAAGAATGTTCGCGAATGTATGAAATTACCAAGCAATTATAAGACGAGATCGGTGATACTCGCTCACTATTGTAATGTACAGTTCTCCGTTGAACCTAATGATAGGAAAAAAAAAAAGTATATACCATTTTGCTATTTTGATTGGATGAGGGAGTGTGACAAAAAAGTAAGTTACGCCTTTGCTCTACTTTTTACATTGTTACAATTCTAAGTTACAAAAAGTAAACTTTTCCAATGTTTTCACTAAGTTTGTTGTTTTTCTAGATATTTAGTTCATTGTATAATTATTTGGTTACTATATTTATGTATTTACTAATTTTTGAGGAACTTTCTTTAACCTTCCTCAGAGAAGTGCTATCCAATCAGAGTCGTTATTTTTAGTTAAGTTAACATCTGACTTTCTATACTTACATAAGTATACTTTCCTTTCGTTTCTATAATTCCTTAAAGTACGTCTCTAGGCTTTTTGCATGGTAGTACATCTCTTTTCTCTTATCTTCATTTTTATAATCATATCGATTTCCAGCATTAGCCTGCCAACAGCGTCATCGACTTTCCTTATTCATACTTCCAGGATAGTGTGATGATTTTAGTGCAAAAATCTGTATTTCCTCAACTGTAAAGAGAACGATTTATCAGTTCTTTTATGATTAATGGAACTATAGATTGTATCTGAGATTTTCCCATTTTAGAGAGAGCTTGTTGTTAAATTATTTTAGAACATACTATCTTATTTTATTTATACATAGAGCCCAGGCTCATATTTGCCATCCAGTTTAGATCCACAAAGGTTGCTTGTGCCTTTCTGGAAGTACATTTCTACAGTTTATGGCCAAACGCCAAAGCAGTCCAAGGCGGGCAAAATCATAGTAACTGCAAAGCCTCCTGAATCCAAGCTTCTGTGCATTAGAAAATGCTGTGCCTGACAGTCAGTGTTACTGTGTGTTTCTTCGTAATAAAATTTTTTATTGCTTTTTAATTAATATATTTATTTTATAGGAAAGAAGAGTAGAACGTAAATTAAATACGGAAGCATTCAAAGAGGAAAAGAAGCGAATGGATAAAATGTTGGCAAACAATAAAAGCAAATTTCAAGTGCCCGTCTGAATTGTTTATATATAAATATTTTTTTTTTTTTATAAATATATTATTGTAAATATGTAGATTGTGAAATTATGATGATCTTTTAAAATTTCCTGACCTGATAGATTTCTAAACTTTGTGATTCATTGTCAGCTATAAGTTAAATTTTTCACTGCCTGAGAAGCGATTGGTTCGTACACAACAGAAAATACGAGGCGAATTAAATCTAAAATCCAAAATAGGCATGATTAAAAGAAATTTATGTCATAGAGGAAAAACATTATTTCAGTTGATATATAAAAGAATTTAAATAGTAAAAAACACCAATGAAGTCAATACTGCAGATATTTACAAGTTCAAAGACGTTTCCTTATAAAAACAAATGGACCGTGGGAGAATTATGGAGGCAATGGTGCTGAACTACACATCTTCATTCAATCATTTCAATATTTTATTCTGTAAGAGGAGAATAAGTAAAATAAAAGCTGTAAATCAAGTGACTTAATTTCACTCAAATTTTATCACTTGATTATTATGATCATAAAAAACTAATTGCAAAAATTGCCGTTATATAAGCAATGCCAAAATCGTTATAATCATTTGAGAAAGAAGATATAAAGGAAGGAGGAAAGTACTTTACATAATTTATTTTCCTTTAATGCCACACATAATGAAGTACTATGCAAAAATAAAATTTAAGAGGTTTTAAGATGAAAGCATAATGTCCTTTGATTAAACAATCATCTGCTTAAAATACAATCAAGCCAAATATAAATTTTTCATCTAAATTGCTTGCTGATTTTAATAAAAACTTTTCTTTTC
The DNA here is from genome assembly GCA_011037195.1 of Triatoma infestans. NCBI lineage: Eukaryota > Metazoa > Arthropoda > Insecta > Hemiptera > Reduviidae > Triatoma > Triatoma infestans. The sequence goes on along the minus strand of JAAEAF010002717.1, from coordinate 2,656 downwards.
AATTATTCCTTAATGAAAATAATCACTTCAAAGGTGGAACATTCGGGTTTAATATGCGGCATTTGTAATGTGCTGAATTATTTGCCTGTCGCCCAACTATTTACCAACATCGTCGCATAATAGAAATGACGACGAATATTCCATCCAAGCATTAAATAGTTAATCATTTGTTGCATTTATTTGTCTAGAAAATGGATAATTTTCGAAACAATGGTTGCTGCGTCGCATTTTTAATTTTTAAGAGAAAAATCTGGAATTAGAATATTAATAATATGAAATCTGGAATTAAATTAATAATATGAAAGAAAATAAACAATACCTGGAATACATGGGCTTTGAGGTCAAAGGGATTTAAAATTAAGCATTTTAATTACACTTTGTGATTTTTCCTTTATTCAGCGAATATTGCGTATATGTTTAGACCCTGCTCTGAGATGCTGTTTAATCCAAGCATATAATAGTATTAACTAAGAAACAAAAGATTTTGTGCACTAATGTTACTTGTTTATATTATGCAATATTTTATTTTTTCAATTAAGAAAGAATGAATATACAAATTGCTCTTTAGAAGCTTTGAAGTTGTAGCCGCTAGATGGAAATAGCTCGCAAATTACCACAATAGGTCTTTTAAAATGAAATGTCGAATATGTGATAGAATATGGTTATAGAAATTTTAATTTCTTCAAACATATGATAAATAAAGGAAATCATATACTTATAAGTGGGTGTAATAAAAAAATGTTACAATAACAAATTTTTAATAAATATGAATATGTTTTTCTAAATTACTGCTTTTATGATATCATTACTATGTGAGATCAATTCGTGATACATATCAAGCTTTTAATCGCCAATTACGTCATAACTACAAAGTGTTTTTTTCTTTTCAATTGGTTTTCACTTTATCTTTTTTTTTTTTTAAATTATTTAAAATTTAACAATGGAGATCTTAGAAACACATTTTGATATGCATCATACTTATCAATTCACTACAGCTATCACAAAAAAAAGAAATATAACTTTATCTTACTTTTACAAACTTCACAAATTCATTGCATACCTTTTAATAAAATATCTTTTACACAATTTTATCAAATATTAAAGCTTATTTACTATAGATGAATGTTGCAAATCTTAAAAAATGGAAGTAAATACCTAAGGGGTTGTAAACAGTACAAAATGAAATCAAGTTCCCACGTACTTTTATAACATCCCTATGAAACTTGCTTCGCCCTAATTCTAATACCTGAAATACTGGTGGTACAGTCTATAGATTCTAAGAGGGTACACCTTTCAATTTTCCCCTTCTTAGGACCATCTTACCATCTGACGAGTCAATAACCTCTGCTTACCCTCCTTTTTTATTATCACATACTTGTTCATTCAACTACTACATTCAGCAAATTTTTCCTTCTTCATATAACTGTAGAAAACAAAAACAAAAAAATGACCAGATTCTTTCATATTAACCACATATACTTCATCACGCGTACAACTTACAATACAAATGTTTCTTGTTTGGACCATATTATCTGCTTTGAACCGGAACTTTCTCATTGAACTACTATTAAAAAGCTTTTATGCTTCTATATAATAGAGTGTAGCCTCTTAATTTGGACTTAATATAAATTTAGTTCCCTATTAAAAAAAAAAAGACGGTAGTATGAAAAATTTACACATTTTCTTGACAGCAAAATCAATTGGAATTTTTAATTAATCTAAATTAGCTTAATTATTTTTAATTGATCTTTTAATTGCCACTGCAGTTTAGTTCGCAGGGCTGAAAAACATGAGAGATTCTTCCATGAAAGCCTGCTTATTTTGTGATCCTTGACTAATTACAGGCGTTGTTCGCTCATCTTCAGGCTGTATTGATAATTAGGGAATATCGTAGCCTGCATAATGTATATAGTTTGGACGCAGATTTTACATTGGATGTTTGTGCGATCCCACAGTTCTGTTTATCGCATTTCCAGCTGATATATTTTGAAAGAAATCTTCATAGTACACACAAATGAGTTTGATCGTCTGCGATTTTTTTTATTTATTTTTTAGATATTTCGTTCAAGAGTCACACAAAACACTTAATACTTTTATATCTCTATTGAGATATAAAATAGGTGATCCATAACTAAGCAAGCCAAAAATCATTTAACATAGACCTGATCAAGACCTTGAATTGGTGATTTATTTAATTTCATAAAATTATATCTCCAGAATTATTTATCGTTTGCCAAATAAACAAAAATTAGTAAACAAAGAGAGAGAGAGAGTGAAAAAAATGGAAAATTGATTATATGAGGTCCTTGGGAACTATTGCGTAAAGTTCCCCACTTAAGAGCCACACCAATATGTTGTACGGTTCCATTATCTAAAACAGTATTAAACCAAATATGGACTGTGGTAAATCTTAGGTGGGTGAAACATGGGTCCGCCGGATTTCCGTTCCACACCAGGTAGATGTTATTCTTTTAGGGCAGCTATACGGATCCATGATGGCTTTGGATAGTGTAGGGTTTGGCCCTCCCTTCCTTTGAATAATAATAAAAATAAAAGCCAAATATATATGTTGCAATCAAACATATGGTTATGTCCATCATTCCAATATGTTGGAAGAAAGTAAATTTGTTGTCGACTAGACGTTGAGAAACACTGT